>VYZW01035496.1:6358-22859 GCA_013401315.1 Balaeniceps rex | reverse complement strand
AGCCCCGGTCCCCGCGGGCTGGCCGGAGCGGGGCTGCTGGCGGCGAAGGCAAATCACCAGCGCGCCCGCCTCTCGGCGGGGCGGGCGGCCGCTCCTCCGGGGCGGGGAGCGGGCGAGGGCGCAGGTAGCGCGGCCCCGCGGGGGCGGGCGGCGGAGCAGGTTAAGAAGCGCCGGCCCCGTCGGTTGTCACCGGTTTGCGGCGCTGGAGCAGCGCTCCGCAAAATAGCGGCGCCGGCCGTCTTAGCGTTGCGTCTCTGCTGGCTTACTTCTTTTTAAAAGAAGGATTTCGGCTGCCCTTCCTGCTCCCAGCCCTTAGACGATTTGTCCTAAACGTAGGTGGAGTGCTACCTGTTCTAAATCCGAAAAAGGCTTACAGTTCGTTTTAACGGGTTACAGCATCCTACAGCTTTTTCTGGAGTACCTTGCAAAATTGAGCATGGGGCATTGGTAAATGGCTAGGCACAGGTACCCCCCGCCAGCCCTGACCGATGAAGTACCAATCTGCGTCTGCGTACAGTGAAACGGGTTATACTGCTAGAAAAGAACGCACCCGTTCCTACAGCAAAGGTCTAAGGTTGCGGCTCTGATTTCAGCCCTTTCATAAAAGAGAAAAAACCCCACCATCCAACACTCTAATAACAGCAGTTAGGTTGAGCGAGAAGCAGCTCTTCCATATGCTGATCTCTGACTTCATGGATCTTGCTGGGGTTGGGTGAGTAAATCCAGGCTAGCCCCGCTGAAATCAGTGCAATTGCTCTAGGTTTGAACTGGGATAATTTCATAGGAGTTGGCCCCGAGAATAATATCTGGACCATTTGAAGTCACTGGCAAAATTTCCATTAACTTTATTAGAATCAGAATCTGGCAATAAGCTCATATTCGGTTTCCCAGAGACACAGCTGAGAATATTCAAGGCAGAATATGCTATTTTCAGAAGTGGAGGTTACACCAAGCATTCACTCATGTGAAAGCAAGGTTACAGATGGGTATTTTAACTGCACCGGTCAAGGAACGCCGTAATACTGGGTACTTAAAAGCCTGTTTTGGAAGGAAAGAAGGCATCTTTAAGGAGATTTGAGCATAGGTATGATGGTGGTGGGAGGGAAGAGTATGGAAGTTGCTTTTGCAAATGTCCCCTTTTTTTTTTCACTTTGTGAAGATACTCAGAAGTGTCTCTTCTGACCCTCACTTGCCTGTGACAGCATGGACCCAACATGCTCCTTTTGCTATACTGGACCCCATTACCTTAATGAAAGAGGTCTGTGTCATCCCCTAAGGACTGGGGAAGGCAATGTCCAGGGAAACTTTGGTACTGCTGATTCGTTTATCCACTTTTCTCAGCCCAGAGCAATGGGGCTGGTTTGATTAAATGGGGAGAGGAGGGCTCGCTCCCTGGGAGGAGGTGAGCAACACCCTTCTCCTCCTGCGAGGTGGTGTGGGATCCTGCTGGGATAAACCCAGGCTCCCAGGAGGAGGTGAGCAACACCCTTCTTCTGCGAGGCAGTGTGGGATCCTGCTGGGATAAACCCAGGCTCCCGGGAGGACAGCCTGGTGCACAAGCTGTCCTGTGTCCCTCCCAGCCCACCAAGGAGGCATTTTATAGCCACCTTAGGAGGGACATTTGGAGGCTGGGAGGAAGCGCAGGAGCCCTGAGGAAGATTTCCCAGGCAGGTTCTTATCCCGCAGGTGGTGAGGGAAGAGAGCAGCCACTTCTGTGCCATTCGCTTCCCAGCCTCTGAGCCTGTTCGGATGTAGTTCATGTCGCTGTCTCCAGCAGAGCTTTGTAGCCTCCGCTTCCTGTTTTGACAGCGACAGAGGGAGGTGTCCCATTATACGGTTATCTCTGGAGAATGAACCCTTCCATCCAAAGCGTCCCCTGCTCCTCTTGAAGTCGGGCAGAGACGGTGCACATTTAGCAATGGGCAGAGTTGAACTCCAGGGCAGTTGTTGGGCGTTTCTGCTTCTCTGATGGTCAAATGTGTATCACGTATATGCTTTTATTCTGAAAGAAAAATATTTGAAATATTGCCATCTGCATAGGGGTTACTGCAATAAATAGCAGCTGTAATAACAGTTGGCAGCATTTGGGCATCTGGGTTTGATGCAGTCTGGGGACAGGGACACACAGCAAACCTTCCAGTACTTCTCCGTTAAGTTACCTTATCCTTAAGGTAAGTTCCCATGTGTAGCTAGGAAGCTAACACCCTCCTTAGGAAGTCATTGCACCTTTTGTTAAGTTTAACTTCAGTCTTTCACTTTTTTCAGCAGTGGTTCCCAGAGGTGTACACTACTTATCCCTGTAAATGCCTCTCACGTGTAGATGTGTATGCTTTACGGTGTGTTTCAGCTAACGTTATCAGACCTGGGAAAGTCACTGTGTCACTCAGCAGCTCGCTGAGGTGTGAAAGAATTAAGTCCTCTTACAGAGGTCACCTACAGCTACAGATTTCAGATATTCCTGCCACCTGAAAGGGCAAGTTACTGCAGAGGATATTAAGACTTCGGAGAAGAGCTGAATACCTAAGTTTCTGGAGGAGCTCAAGGGCTCTTTATTCGGCAACGGCTGCAGGCTGACACACAAGTTTTAAGAGTTAATTAAACATATATTGTAGTGCTACCGGCAGAATTTTTCGCTTGCCAAGGAGCCTTCGTAGCATATCGGCCATCCAGAACTCAGCAGTAACGTGTACTTTCACTCAAACTTTCCTTTCACTGTCGTATCTTCAAAAATACTGTGGATACAGGCTTCTGGGTACCGTTCAGGTCATCAGCTTTCCCTGCTCATGACGGACATCTGGTGGCAAAGTGGAGAAACTCCGGTCTGTTCCTGGAAGTTTCCCTCGCTGGCAAGTTAGCCATAAAACCTTTTTCTCTTTTTCTCTTAAAAAACCCCGCCATCCTAATAATTCAAAGAGGTCTCCTACCTCCCCCAGAAAAATCCTTATTTAATTTTCTGCCCGTAAGCCAAACTTCAGCCTGTATTCAAAAACCCGCACCTGCTCAGTGCGTCGTGGGGAACGTATTGTACGCGTGGCCGTGAACAGAGCCCGTACCGCACAGGGCTCCCGTTCCAAGGCGTGGCGTCATGCCAGCGAGGATTAACTACAGCAGCTAATTTCTTCTGGCAGTGCCAGTGTTTAGGTTGTACGCAATGAAAAGCTGGGCTACCTGTTTCTAAGTCGAAAAGGATTCATTGGGTTTTCGGTTGTCTTCATTTAGCAAATCGTTCCTCGCTCTTATTTAAGCAAATTAGGTTTCTTGGTTGTTTTATGCACAAATTGTGAGGTGCAGTTCCAGGCATATGAAGCACTGAAATGGTAAAGAGGTAATTTAACTTAAGCTGGAAGCTTTCAGAATGAAAAAAACAACCAAACAAACAAACAAGAGAGATGTTGCATTACTATGCCTTAAAATACACTATCTCATCTGTATTCATGAGGAGGGATATGCAAAACCTTTGTCAATACTCTTAGGTGTACCACTTCCCAGGTACCAGGACTTCATGACTCTAGCAGAATGACATACCTTGAATTTAATTTTTTTCCAGGACTAATAGTATACTTTTAAATATAGCGTAGAACTTACCATTCTAGTGACCCCTCTCTACCTCCTGAAAACAGAAAAGACATTTAACTTTTATAACTTTGCATTCCCACCTTCCTTCCAGCTGAAGCATCGCCTGCCAAAGCGCCTCCGACAAACCCAGGCTCCTGCGCTTACGGGGTCAGCAAGGACGCTGCAGGAAGGGCAGCTTCTGTCTTTGCACTCATATTGCCAAGCAAAGGCAAGTATTTTTTTTAAAGCAACGTGGAAGATCTGTAAGTAATAAGAATGACGTTTGCTTTCTAAAAAAAAAACGAAACACCCTATGTTGTACAATAATGACATAGCTAGAATGGACTTTTTTGCAGTGCTGCACTCAGAGGGGTTGAAAATGCAAATATGCCTCCTAATTTTAGTGTACTGGTTTCCAGGGTCTGCTTGTGAAGTGGGAAAGAGCAGCTGAGTATAATCTTAGTTCAAAGATTGAAGCGGGCTAAAAAGAGTATTTGCTATGAAAGCCTAAATTTTTCCTTTCGCTTGCTGAACTTACCTTCTCCACTGCAAGTAGGGAGAGCTGAAAAATAGTAACATCACCTTATTTGCACATACCAAACCACTACTTTCTTTACTCAGAAATCTCATCCAAAAATATGCAATGATGATTTCCCAGATCAGAACGCTTTTAAAAATGGTTATAAATATTAATTCAACAACATGACTGGACTGCTATCCTTGCAAAAGCAAACAGTTAAAAGTGAAGTAAATCCCAGTATGCATTTCACAAACAATTCCAACTCTGTTCCAACCCTGGCCACCATCTCCACCCTATCAAGGATATACTTATGTGCGAACAATTATAGCTTAAAGTTTATTTGAAGTCAACAGTATCAAGTATTAAGGGAAACTGACCTGAAATGGCAGCAATTAAATAAATATTAATATATCATATCATTAATATATTTTCTCTGAGTCTTTCCATGGCATTTGCTTTTCATTTTATTTTTGCTAGTAATGCTTTTTCTGTTAAAAACCGAGGAAAGTAAATCATCGACTATAAAAGGGGAACAGCAAAATCTGCTCTGTAGAGGCCGTGAATTAGACTTGGTAAACTAGAAAGGCAGTTACATCAATCTAAATTCTCCATATAAAAAGTGAAAGGTCAGTAAATGTAGAAATATATTAGCCGACACAAGGTAAGAGTCTACCTTTAGCCTGCATACAGCTGCCACAGGTAACAACAGTAGCAAAGATGCATCTTGTAATCCAGATAAGCTGGGTTGCAGGCATACCTGTGTTGTCATCAGACCTTCTGCGGCTGTGCAGATAGGCCCACGTCTGCCGTGTAATGATTACACCAGTGCAAAAGACACAGTGCCGTGTCCAGCCTGCGTAGAGGGCTTCAGCTGGAGTTTGTGTCCTCCAGTGGGGTCTCAGAGAAAGAACTTCAATTTCTTTTGAACTATGAAAACTAGAGGTACCTGGCTGCGAGCACGTGAATGCTGCAAAAAGAGACGATGAGAGGAGGAGAGGTCCTCACACCATCCTCGGCTGGCGAGCTGCCAGCTGGTGTCCCTCCACATACATTGTCTGGCATACTGAGCAGAAAAAATAAAACACTGATTGGGGTAGCTCTTAATGTGAGGATGAACTGGAAGACTGTGGTTTTAGCAGGTAGATCATGACCTTCAGGCTCATGTGAGGTATAATGAATGAATGCCAAGAAGTCTATATGAAAGGTTAAGGTTGGGAAAGGATGAAGAGGTAAAGGGGAGTCCATATGTAGATCTTCACCAGACTCTCCATTTTCAAATATTTGATCTGGATTTATTGGTTTTTAATTATTTAATTTAATTATTTAATTATTTAATTATTTAATTAAAGCATATTAATGCTTTAAATTAATAAACATGCATTAGCAACCCTAACGCTGCCTTACATTTTTGTTCAGCAATTAATTTACGTTTGTTCTTTTTTCATAGAGCCGCACGGAAGCAGAAAGCTTTTCTGTTAGGTCAGTTCAGCTTTAAACCTTGGTAAATTAACAGAAGGGGCTAAATTAACAGAAGAGCCCTATTTCAAGCATTGAAAGTTCTTTCGAAGCTTGCAGGAGCTGCCATTTCTGCCCTTGTGCCAGTGGGTATTTCAAACGGTGAGCTCCCTGAGCTCATAAAAGCCATTGCGATTGAGCAAAGAAACTGGAAAGCTGGAAAAATATGAATGGTTTCAAATACCATCGATAACTTCAGAATGTGCTGTGTGTTATCAAGTGGGAGTTACACTTCACAGGTTTAGGAAGATTTTAATCCAAACAATCTATCCATTATAAAGCCGTACGCTCAACACACACAGGTTTCTGGTTTAAGTCTTCATGTTTTCTTGAAGGTGGAAAGATACCCAAGACAGTGCAGGCCTCTGCATTAGCCAGTGAACTAGAATGAGTCAATAACTTCTATTTCAATGTGATAAGGCTGGCGTTCAGGTGTTTTCCCCCAGATATTACACATTTTTATACAGACAAAGAAAAAAGTGTATTTTTAAGATACAAGGGCCTGGTTGTCACCTTTTGCTTTGGAACAGAAAAAAACAAGCAAGACCAATTATAATAATTAAGGAAAGAACAGCTGTTAAAATTGCTAACAAATATTGCAGAATGGGACTGGAAAATATCCTGGAGAGAACGAAACTAGGGGGAAAAAAAAGTTCTGAAATCTTATTCAAAGTAACTGTGACAAGGTCTGTTCTTGTGTGTACAAAATATGTCTTTTCAACAACACTTTTCAATAAAATTGGGATAGACCCAAATAGCATGAGGCCACAGCGGGGACTGCCAAATTATTTAAGTTTGAAAACACAAACGCCGTTCCCAGCAGCATCCCGTTGTAGAGACAGCTGTACTCAGACTGCCTTTCCCTCACCTATTTGCACACAGGGGTGAGTCTTCAAAGGCAACAATCCCTAAACACCCTCCAAAAATAAGTGTTGGAGACTGTTCCCTGCTGCATTAGGCTCAGTAGCCGTTTCGTACCAGAAAGCCAAGCAGCCTTGCACCCATCCCACCCCGACCCCTGTGGACATCTCCCTCCTGGGTAAGGCAGCTGCAGGGAGTGCAGCGGGCAGCTCAGTGCCTTCTTCCATCCTCGGCCATCTCCGAGGCTTCCCTTCTGCTGCTGTACCCCCTTTTTGCAGGGGAGCTGCCACCAAGGGGCTTTCTGCCTTGTGGCCTCCTCAGGCTCTGGGGGATAAAACAAATTTCCTATGGCTCTTTGCTGCTTACGGACATTCAGTAGACACCACTCGCTTTCATTCAC
Source organism: Balaeniceps rex (assembly GCA_013401315.1). NCBI lineage: Eukaryota > Metazoa > Chordata > Aves > Pelecaniformes > Balaenicipitidae > Balaeniceps > Balaeniceps rex. Next base: position 16,008 of record VYZW01035496.1, on the reverse strand, counting down.
ATCTGCTTTAAAAGGCACCTCATACAGTGCCAATCCAAACACGGGTATTTTAGGAAAAAGCAGGGTCTCGGAAGACACTGCACAGGGCAGCAAGTCTACAAAGGCATTTTTAGACATCAAGAACTGTAGCAGCTTAAAAAAATTTGGAAACCCTATTGTCTTATAGCTGAGCCTTTTCTTTCATACTTCAGGAACAAAACACCCCCTCATCCCCCAAAAAGGATATTTTTCTACACCTGTACTTACTGTCATGGTGAATAGCCTTATAGATTAGTTCCTTCATGGAACTAATTCAGCCAGGAGGAAAGGGGACACAAGTTATTCCCAAACACCATTTAACGTTTATATTTAAGAGGTGCACATTGCAATAATCATTTTGTTAACAAGTCAGGAGAAGAGCTGAGGTAAGCGGCAGCCGTACATCAATTTAAGCTGAAGAGATGCAGCTGCTACTGTCTGTGCACTAAACAAGTTTCCATGCCAGCTCAAGATGAGGTAACTCAGAAAAGAGAGTAGTCTTTTTTTTCTTTCTACAGGAAATGTTTAGAGACTGATAGAAAAGATTTTATACATTTGCCTTCTAGACGTAGGTCCTACAGTGATCACAGAGAAAGAAAAGCAGTTTCTTTAAAGGCTATTAGGAGCAAGCCTTGTAAAAAAAAGAAAAAATCTATTTCTGTGTTCTTAGCCTTCTCTAAATTGACAAATTCTCCTCCTTGGTGAAGCAAAAGTGATAACCAGCTAGTAATTGCATTGCTTATGGGAGGCTTCAAGTTTCCAGAGCAACAGCACGCCTGTAATGCAAGGCTTGTCTTTGTTGCACTGTTGGCCCAAAGCAGAGCTCAAATTTTCTGTCTCAGCCAGCTTGCACAGAAGCTCCGAAGCCTCCATCCCTCCCGCAGGATGCTGGCAGCCCAGATCTTGCTGAGCCCCCAGGGGATGCAGGCTGAGAGGTTACCGCTGCCAATGCTCAAGCTGGGAAACCCAGTTGGGACACAGCAACTCTGTGTCTTTGGGTTGTAACACAGTGTGACTGCTCCCTCCAGCTAGCACACCCACACAGGTCAGCACAACTGTGGGTGCAGGCTTGCAATCGTGGCGCTGAAAAGCAGGTAAGACCTGCCCTTGCCAGCCCCAGCCCTGCAAGCCATTTGGGAGGGATCCAGGCAGCGGATCTGCTCTGGGTCCGCGTGGGTCTTTGCTCATACATAAAAGTGTGACTTGCACAAGGCAGAAAGAGTAACTCCTAACGTATTGCTACTGTTTTCATATTTAACAAGTACAGTACTATAATAAATAATGTAAAACAATAAATAAATAATGTCAACTAGAAGATAGGATTAGCTTAAAACCAAGTACCTCCGGTGTGTAGGAGTACCTTGCCTGCGCTGAGAAGGCAGCTCAGCTCAGGGGACTTTTGGGGAGAGGGGAGAGTTGCTACGGCAGCTCCAGAGCTGCATCCCCTTTTTTGCACCACACTGATGGTCACGTTCAGAACAAGGTCTCTGCACCTTGCTGATCCTTTGCTGTCAGACTGACACACTGCCAACTTCAGATAGCTTATTCTACTCTGTGCCAGGGGACTCTTTCAGCAAAAACCCAACAGCCTCAGAAACAAGCAAAAGGTCATTTCCAGGCACTTTCAAGATATTCGGCACAACTCTGAACGCCACAGCTCAAACACCAGAAGCTGCACAGTTGCATTAGCATGATGCTCTGCCCAGGCTTTGTAGCTGGAGCACTGTGGCTACCCTCTAGCTCATTGAGCTGGGGTGGTGGGACAGCCCCTGCAGACACACCTAGGGCTGCAGGACACTCACTTTCCCTGCTTCAAAATCTAATGTTGTCAGGACTGCTCTCTGGGACTGAGCCCCCGGGCAGGGAAGGCTCATGTCCACACCACTGCTCCGTTACCCCCGGGACTGCCGCTGGTCTGCGCTAGCATCCACCTGTCTCAGGAACCATTTGAGACGGCGCTACCTGGCCCAGGCCAAAATAATGCCCAAGACCGCTGTGTTCCATCGTGTGGACGATCCTGTCCCAGGACCTAGGAACATAAGAGGGCACTGCTTGATGTAAGGGCACGGATGTAGCATGAGAGCCTGCCAAACTGCGATGCAGGCTGGCTGCTTCGTGAGCATCCTTTGTGGCAGCCTAGGGAAGGGCACCGCTCTTGGCCCTGGGCAAGCAGCCGCGATCTGTGCTGATGCGAATTAAAAACATGACTCATTTCAAAAGGCTACCCGAGATTTTGGGGAGTTTTTTCTAACTGCTGAGCAGAGCTCTCAGTGGAAACACAGCATCTGACTTGGGAGGGAAACATTTCTAAGCTAACTTCTTGCTTAGAGTAATTCTAGTCTCTTACGACGTCTTCATTTCACTCAGCTTTGAAGAGATGGAGAAGACAGATAATTAATTATAAAAGACAGTTTAAAAAAAAAAAATAACCAGTCATTCCAGAGTCTTAACAGCCCCAAGACAAAACCAATACACCAGTGACAGCATATGGGCCCTTGTTAGTGTGGAACTAAACGCCTGCAGCTGATCTCCGTTAGAAAAGCCTCTGTTCACTTCCCTCACGCAAAATGATACGGAAATCCATTTCATTTTCTTCAAACCATACGACAACATTTGGCAAGTTTTGTTTCCTCCCATTTAAAATAAAATAAAGCAATAAAATATGATAACAGTCCATCAAGTGATGTTCCAGTTTCATTTATGTGATGTTCAGAACATTTTGTGGCAATAAAAGGAATGGGTACTTGAACAAGGTATTATGGTTAGCAGCCTGCGGGAAAATATATTTAGTTTAAGTACTAATAATAGCCTAATAGAAGCAAGGCAAGATAATGGAATGTGACAGATGTTGGATGTTCTCTCTTTCCACTGTGCCAGATGTATATTTTAAATTACTGCGTGCATCACGAAAGGGACAAGAGGCCTCAGTTTTGGATTCACGGCTCTACGAGGCTGGACTCTGCAAACAAGTATTCAATCCCTTCCCTAAAAATAGAAATGACAAGTTATTTTTATCATGTATATCAATATTTTTGTATAGAGTAGTCTTCATAGAGCAGCCCTAAATGTGGCATCGTCAAAAGACTCACATGAAAGCCCATTTATTTCCCTATGCAGGTCATCCACCAGTAACCTTGGCCATGGGGAGCACTGCTTGGCAAGGTGAGGACTCCAGGCTGGATGCCTGGACTGAGATCCAAAGCTCCTGGGGGAACACTTCATTTGGGCAGTCAGACAGTGCCACTGCAAATTGGAGGAACCCTTTCCAAGAACAAAAGCGTACAGATATTATAGACTCTTTCTTTGAATTAGGTTAATGACAGGAACACTGCACAATTGAGTACTATCATTAGAAAGCTTTTTTAGTATTTGCCCTTGTGCTGGTTTTGGCTGGGGTAGAGTTAATTTTCTTCATAGTAGCTAGTTGGGGCTGTGTTTTGGATTTGTGCTGAAAACAGTGCTGACAATAGAGGGATGTTTTCGTTACTGCCGAGCAGTGCTGACACAGAGTCAAGGCCTTTTCTGCTTCTCACCCCACCCCACCAGTGAGTAGACTGGGGGTGCACAAGAAGTTGGGAGGGGACACAGCCGGGAACAGCTGACCCCAACTGACCAACGGGATATTCCATACCATATGATGTCATGCTCAGCATATAAAGCTGAGGGAAGAAGGAGGAAAGGGGGGGGACGTTTGGAGTGATGGTGTTAGTCTTCCCAAGTAACCATTATNCCCGAAGTAACCATGATGCGTGATGGAGCCCTGCTTTCCTGGAGATGGCTGAACACCTGCCTGCCGATGGGAAGTAGTGAAGGAATTCCTTGTTATGCTTTGCTTGTGTGCGTGGCTTTTGCTTTACTTATTAAACTGTCTTTATCTCAACCGACGAGTTTTTTCACTTTACCCTTCTGACTCTTTCCCCCATCCCACCGGAGGGGAGTGAGCGAGTGGCTGTATGGTGTTCAGTTGCTGGCTGGGGTTAAACCACAACAGTGCTTTTTGGCACCCAACGTGGGGCTCGAAGGGTTTGAGATAACGACAGATTTGATTGTAATGTGCTAGATCAAATTTATAGCTGTTACTGTTGTTTAGCTATTGATTGGCAGGCTCCTGTGCTTGCCATGGGGCTTGCTTGCCTTACTGCATATTAGAGTCCAGTGCTCGTTACTAGCTGTTTTTTTGTTTTCACTGCTTGTTGTACTGCTGTACTGCTTATCATCTTACTCTGATGTACCTGGGAACATTTTGATAACAGCAAGGGCGATGTGCCTCAGCTGGCAGATGGCCAGGGCATCGCTGCTGTTTCTGTGCTGCCGTACCAGACAGGCTGGATCTCCAGTATGATCTTGAGTCAAAGAGACGGTGACCTGTGGATGAGTCCATGCAGGAGCAGGACACCCTGAAGCATCTGTGGGTGTGGATAAGCCCATGCCATAGCAGGTACCTCTCAAAGTGTCTGTAGCCGTGATTATGTCTGTGCCGTAGCAGGTATATCTCTGAAGGCATTGTGGCCCATGGAGAAGGCCAAGCTGGAACAGGTGCACCTCAAAGCAACTGTGGCTGTGGATAAGTCTATGCCGCAGCAGGTATAGCCCTGGAGAGACTGTGGCTCATAGCTAGGGCTGCACTTGGAGCAGGTACACCCCTAAGGGACTGCAGTCTGTGGGTAAGTCCAAGCCAGAGCAGGGGCAAGAGGAGGAGTTCATTGCAATGTTAAACCCTATAACCTGGCCCAAAGGGACCGGGGGGGAGACTGTAATGGAAATACCTTTAAATTGTTGTAACCCATGATTTGAGTTGCACATTATAGGAATTACTATAGCAGGAACCACCTGAACCAATGGAGGACAAGCCTTACAAGAAGCAATGCAAGTGCAGCAGTGACCTGACCTGAGCTGGCTTTGGTGCCCAATAACTCCACACAACACACCACTACTTTTCCTGTCTCTTGATATGTACAAAACAAGTGATGCACAGTGCAATTGCTCACCACCCGCTGACTGATGCTCAGCCTGTCCCTGAGCAGTGATCACTGCCCCCTGGCCAACTACCCCCAGTTTCCAGCACAAATCCAAAACACAGCCTCATACTAGCTACCATGAAGAAAATTAACTCTACCTCAGCCAAAACCAGCACAGCCCTTCAGTTTCACATTTGAAGAGGCAAAAAGTTATGTATAATGTCAATTGCAGGTTCATGTTATAGAAACAACTTTGAAAATGACAGTGCTGACTTCTGTGTTTTCCTCCCACCAGTGATGTCTGATACTCATTTCCAAGTTATTTTTCAGTAGTATGAACTCAGCCTGGATTTCTAGACTCAGACAGTGCCCGTTCCTTCACAGGTTTCCATCACTGAAAATGCATCATTGGTCCATATTATGCCCTGAAACACATTTTTGTAAACTTGATGCCATCAGCAGCATTTTACAGAAGCTGTAAATTAGTAAATCATGGGGTCAACGCTGTGGAGTAGGAGTTTCCACATCCTCTCTACCTTGTTGGCTCTACAAAACTGTCAGAAGTAAAAAACAGAGACCTGCTGGGAGTCTCTATAATCCATGGAGTAAGAACTGCTTTCCCATAATGACTCTCCAGATTAGGGCTGTATTATAATTACATGCTGAGATGAGCTGATGTTGCTGGGAATAATTCCAAAGGGTCAACGTGGTCTTCCATGCAACTGCTCTGTGACTTGTTAAGTTACCACACTCTTTGCTCTGACACTGAAGCTCTCAGGAGTTACAAGCAGTAAGCACACAGCTATCCCCCTGTCCTACCAACAGGCATCATTTGGGGCTGAATCACTCACGCACCAGAGGACATCCCCTCCTCATGCCTCCAATCGTACCCATCTGAGCTCCTACCATCATCAGGGAGCCTAGCTGTCCCAACACTCAATGAAATCACTCTTACAAGCCTTTGTGAGAAAGAAAAGACCTATTTTCACCTGGAGAACTAACGAACAGGGGGAGTGAAACAGTCCTTCCACAGCTAGATGGGAAACTGAGAGCTGAATCCTGTTTTTCTGATTCCCAACCAGTGCCCTAAACATTAGCCTCTTTTTCCTCCAATAACAGATTCAAGCTGTGACAGGATTCTGACATATGGATTTCCTCTCCCCCAAGGTTTTTGAGCATTTGGGTTTTGATCAGCCACTGTCACCACCATGTTTCTTCAAAGAGATGCTCTGAAGTGTTCTAACGAGCATCAGCCGCAAGCTGAAATAGGGAGAAAGGGAGAGATGGTTCACAGATCCTCAAAGCTACTATGCGGATATGTGGTTGGGATCAAAGGGGACTGCAGATGACAACAGCAGCACTTAAAAGAGATCCTGAGAGTTGTGTTTTCTTGCACAAAGTTTTATATAACCACACCACTTTGTTCTCAAATATTTAAACAGGTTAGTGACAATGAATAAACTATAATAATTATAACATGACAACATATTGAAGCCAGTGTGGTGAAAGTGCTTTGTATTCCCAGGCACCCTATGGTCGTCATCATCTTCAATATCTGACCATAACTCAGATCCAAGAAAGTATTAGAACAAACCAGGCTGCTAACAAATGAATAATTAGATATATCCTTGATCAACTACTTCCTTTACATAGAGGCCTGTATGTTGACTATACTACAGTGTCATCAATAAAATCTTTGGTTAAGTCAGAGCGCACAACTCTGTGCTGTGAAGTACAGTTGCAACATGACAACTCTTCACAAAGTTGGGTTTTTTTAGTTCAAGCCGTGCATGAATTAAGAAAATGCAGCCAAGATACACTAAACAAATAGTAGTAACAACACCTAATCAAAACTTCCCTTTATCTCCCACCAAATGACTTCCCAAATGTCAGGGGGATTTCCTTAAGAGACAGCCTACAGTTCTCCCCTTCTTGCTCTTAAGCAAATATTTTTTCTTAAGGTGTCTCAAAATGGTGTAGATTCTATAAAATTTCCCAGTAAATGACCAATGAGATACAAATAAGTACGTGTTTGGTAAGAAGCTACTAACTCCTCTGACAGTTATTAGGTAGTGCTGTCCATCTGTTGGTGAGCATGCCTCCATGGGAGACAATGTGAGCTCTGGACGTGTGACCTGGTGTGAAAGTCAACGACATGCACAAGCCATGAAAACACCACTCTCCAAAGAAGAGTCAGGAAATGAAGAGACAGAGGTCCAATACTTCCCAGCTCCCAAATAACTTCCAGCATACGGACAGCATATTGTCATACGGCTACTTGTCTCTCGTCCCAGGCCTCTTCCAAAAATGACATGGGCTTTACTGCTTAAAATAACAGAGCAAACAGGACTGAGTATTGCTGCCAGTGTAAGAAGCTGCACAAGTCTGCAGGACTGAGCCTTCCCACCCACTTCCCTGAACCCTACCTCTTCCCAACACCCTGTTCCTCAAACTTTCTGTTTCTTCTGCAAATCATACCTGAGGCTCCATAACCTTGCAACTCCCCCCTTCCATAACATACTTCCCACAAGGACAACAAAAGAAAATACTTCAATAATATGCTTTTATGCACTCTGCTTTCACAGGATTTCCCAGATATCTCTGACTTCAAAGGATATGATATGGAAAACACTGGGACAAAGAGTTTGCTTTGTTTGTGTATTAAAATGAGAAGTTATCTTTAGTTTTAGTTGTGGATAAGCCATCATAGTCGTTTGTGCCATAACTTTAATTAAACACATTTAACATTTTTAATTTCCATTTTCATTGTCTGTGCACAAACTATTTTTACTGGAAAAAGTGATAGAATTTAGGTTTAAGAATATTTGTTAGTTGTAGTTACAATTGCTAGGTATGCTTTTAGTTGAATTTAAATTAAGTTGATTGATTTAAATTAACAGTAACTGCATAAATGAAACATCCTATGTCATAGTAGCACTGTAAATGAACTATTCATTTTAGAAAAGCTTTTGAATCTTTTCCAGGGTAGAGAGAATGGGAAAAGCTGCAGAAGACTAATAAGATACAATCAATGCAAGAGCTGGAGGGACTGGAGCAGGAGGAACAACTGAGTGCGGGTATCGCCAGAGATGCACTGGGGTCTATTAGAGCTGGTTCAACAGAACCAGCTACTGAAATCACAGCCTGCCCTCAAAGTGGGTCTGAAGAACTGCTTCCACAACTTCCCCTTGGTATTGCCCCTTACCCAAAAGCCTTGCCGGTCCTGTTTTGGGTTGCCTGTGGTCTTCCTCTGTTTGTTCAGGAGTGGATGCAGAAGTCCCCATCCCTCACTTGTAGGAAGCCAGCACCTCCTAACTCTCATCCCTTTGACCCCATGGCCAAATCACCCCGAGTACACCACTGCTCCTTCTCCAGGATACCTGTCCTGGTAGCCTCTGACACCTGCATGGTGACTGAGACCTCTGTGAATATTAGCCATAAACATAAAATCCAAAGGAAAGATAGAAGGTTTTCCCCTCAGGTAGTAATTAAGTGCGTGAAATAATATTAGTTCAGTCATCTAGGATGGATTTTTAAACATATTTAAGGACCAAACACACTGTGAGGCACTAGAAGCATTTCCAAACTCACATCACGAGTTCCACCAATTTAAATAGGAATCAGGCAATTTAAGAACTTCAGAAAATCCCATGTATATGAGTATACCTCCATGCAACAAGCACTTTAGTATCTTTAAAAACATGTTTTTTACTTATGCCCACTGCAAATTTGTATGTTCAAAACACAAACTTGAAAATATAGTTTTATCACTATATTCAAACTAATTACTTGGAGTATTTAACTGATCTAATAAACAATTCTCCTTTGTTTCACTTTTAGTACATTTGGCCTTTTTAGGAGCATCATGGATCCATTCAGTCCACTGTAGAATAGACCAAATGATGGCCTTTTCTCACATCTCTTCCCAAACCCAGCAAAACAGCATTTGCAAATTATCTCTTTCTTTTCCTGTTGACAGCTCTGACTGATTATAATTTACAGTCATCTTGGATTACTATATATTAACAAAGTCCCTTGCTAACATTGCCGGCACATGTTCAAGGTCCATTCAAATTCAGCCTCTTTGCGTTTATCACTATATTAACTGAAGTAATTGTAAGGTTTCTTCTTTTTCAAGCTTGCCTTAAAAAGCTGGGAATTAAAAAAGCTGACAAAAGAAAAAGTAAGGGTGGCAAATCATGAGGGATTAGGTCTTATTCTCAAATGGGTTTGCCACCTTAAGTTTGCAAACCTAGAGCACACGTAAACCAGACACCTGTAGGTTTAAGAATGCAATTTGCAGCAACATAAAGGTTTTGCCTATGTAAAATCGGTGTGTGTGCGTATGTACACAGAAGAGACTGTGAATCTAACAGCACTTTTAGATATCAGCATTTGCCTTTTCTATAGACACTTTCTCAAAAGCGCACCGAAGTGATGCAGAGGACTCCAAAGAGCTCTTTCTTCCAAAGTGTGTTGGTCAGCTAGGAGAGATACTTCAAGTCCACCAGCACTGCATACCTGCTTCTTTCAACCGCCCCTGCTTAGGAAAACTTTCGTGAGGAAGAATGCCATTGAAATAAAAAAATCACCCATAGATATATATACATTTATATACTGTTTTTATAGAAGAACCTAATTCCACGGAAACATACTCCAGTGGATAAATAGGAT
>VYZW01035495.1:17429-31077 GCA_013401315.1 Balaeniceps rex | reverse complement strand
ATGATGCTATTAATGAATCTAGTTCAGATTGGCCCAACTTCCAAGCACCTTACTTGCTTTAAGAATCACATTAAGATAATGAGTCATATCTTACCCCAGTTTTCTCATCTATTATCTTGATACCAGAGAGGGAGATGTTCACCCAGATCTTCTGTTTGTGTTGACCTTGGGAGCGGGCTGCCACTGCCATTCCCTGAAGAGGATGAATATCAAAGTACTGATGAGACTTCTGTTAGACTGAGCTTTAACTTGTTTCCTTACATTTCTCATGAGCCCATGGCTGTGACTGTACTAGTGCTAATCTAGTTATTCCTATGCAACTGTACAATTAGAGCAGCATTCTTCTTGCAACATATGCCTGACTAGGTTAGAAGCAATACCTCAGAACTAGATTGTGTTTCCTCTGTAAGTGTTTAAGAGCTTTAAAGCTTCCTATCTTAGTTCACAAAACTGCTGCAGTAGCAGCATCCTTACCAGCTTTCGTGGCCTGATTGAAGCTATGTGAGGGTTCTGCTCTCCAGAAGTAATCATCTTTGTTGCTGCAGGGTCTCATTTATTCTTTGGCTTATCTATATCTCTTGGTGTCACCATTGCCATAGGATGCCAGCTTGTACTTTGAGTTCTTATGTTAAATTGCACAGAGTTCCCCCCTCCCCACCCAAAACCCAAGCTCACTATTTGTGCTCATGCTATTAGCATCCATGCTGAATACCAACAAGAGACCCAAAGGAGTATTCCCAAGCCATTAGAGAAACACTGTCCTTTGAGCAAGGGATTACACCTTTAGAAGTAGTGTCCATCTAGGATGGTGCTGTTATTACTATGTTACCATTAAGCTGTATTTTAAGTTATGCCAAAGTGACCATTTGATCAGCTTTCTGAAGGCTACCCAGAAGATGTTCCTTACATGACAGCTCAAGCTTTTACCTTCAGCTTCATCATTGAATCCTGACTCATTTTATCACCTCTTGCCTCTGGGACATCATCAATGCCAATGAGTTTAGCTTTGTATCTTATACCATCACCTTTGAATCTGGCCAAGAGAGATTCATCTGTCTTTTCTGGCCCTGGAGACAGAGAAAGGTTTGTGTGGGTTTTTTTGGTTTTGTTTAAGAGAGCAATGTCTATATTGTGGCTTCGAGAGCTTTGTTTTTTAATATTAAAAATACATCATATTAGTACATATTAAAACTGTCCCTCGAGTATAACTGAATAACAACCTTAATCCTCCCAGTAGTGCATGCACTGCAAGATAGTTACTCCTTTAAGGTTACAGTGTTCTTACAGAATCTGGCCTCAGTTCAAAGAGTGGAGCCCAGTGCTTAATATTTGGGCTCCACTCAAGAACAAGAACAATTGTTCGCCACATAAAAGACTAAAATATTTATAGGCAACAGCCAAGTAGATATAAGCGCTAAGCAACAACACCAAGCAAAGTTGTACTTCTATCAAAAAAAAAATATTATCTAATCTACAATAATTCTCATGAAATTAGTTTTCTAGCTTCTCTGGACTAGACTCTGTATCTGTGTCCAGCACGTCACTCCCTCTCTAGAGGGAGGGGAGGAAGTGAGTTCAGGTTCAGACTGACAGCTGCTGGGATGGTCCTGGGTATGGTCACCTCCTCAGTAGGCTTTCATTTCTCCAGGCTTTTGGTGACTTGTCAGGCTCAGCAAACGAGTCATTTAACAAGTGGAACTGAGAGCTTCAGAACTTAAAGCTAGGAAAATAAAGCTAGGAAAAACCTTTCAAGCTAAAAGCCTACTTTCTGGTTAGATTTATTTTACTAGCTTATTTATTCACTCTTCCAGTCAGCTTGAAACCTCAGAATTATTTCAACTATGGTGTAAGAGTGATCTTAGTTTTAGGCAAGTGCAAAAGACTAAGGAGACTGACTAGAGGAAGTGTTCAAGAGGTAAGTATTCCTTACCTTTCTTTTTTTCCTTCTTTGAAGGTTGTGCTTTCAGTGGAGCCTGTTGCTCAGGCTGGCTGTTGATAGTAGTAGTTTCAGCTTCAGTAGACATGATGAGATGGTGGTCCACTATGCTTGCTGTAGTTTTTAAAAATCCAAATAACAATCAGTAGGCAGGCCTAATATGTTACCTTGAAGAATAAATATTCTCATTAGACCTGTTAGTCCATTTTTTTTTCTGCTGAACACTGAAGCCTACTAATGCCTGAAGACATGCTCTCTATGAGCTGAGCTTGAGGACATTCTGCCCAGCTCCATGCTGGAAAGAAGAAACAGCAACCTCAAGGCACTGAGTCCTGCCTGTCAGTGATCCTGCTTCCCCAGATTAGTTGGCAGAGCTACACCCAGCTCTGGTGTTATACAGCCACAGTAGGTATTGACTCTGAAGTAAAGTTAAGGGGCAATAGCAAATAACAAAGGAAGGAGCAAATACACACAAGCAAGGCCTAACTTTGGCAACTGTAAAATGGTAGAACTCCAGATGGACAGTTGTAATCTTTACACTCTAGTCATCCCTCCATTATTGCCATCTGCCTCCACCCCATGGAGGCCAGACCACTTATTTGCATAGACCCAGCCAGCCACAAAACCCCAAGGTGGAAGAAGATGGTGTGATGGGTTGACCCTGGCTGGACACCAGGTGCCCACCAAGCCGCTCTATCACTCCCCCTCCTCAGGTGGACAGGGGGAGAAAAATATAGTGAAAGGCTCATGGGTCGAGATAAGGACAGGGAGAGATCACTCAGCAATTACCATCACAGGCAAACCAGACTCGACTTGGGGAAATTAATTTAATTTATTGCCAATCAAATCAGAGTAGGGTAATGAGAAATAAAACCAAAGCTTAAAACACCTCCCCCCCAACCTTCCCTTCTTCCCAGGCTCAACTTCACTCCCAAATTCTCTACTACTACCACCTCCTCCTTCCCCACCCCCTCAACCCCCCAAGCAGCACAGGGGGACAGGGAATAGGGGTTGCAGTCAGTTCATCACAAGCTGTCTCTGCTGCTCCTTCCTCCTCAAGGGGAGGACTCCTCACACTCTTCCCCTGCTCCAGCATGGGGTCCCTCCCATGGGAGACAGTCCTCCATGAACTTCTCCAATGTGGGTCCTTCCCACAGGCTGACGTTCTTCATGTACTAGATGATCTTTAAGGTCCCTTCCAACCCAAACCATTCTATTCTATATGATTCTATGAACTGCTCCAGCGTGGGTCCTTTCCACAGGGTGCAGTCCTTCAAGAACAGACTGTTCCAGCATGGGTCCCCCACAGGGTCACAAGTCCTGCCAGCAAATCTGCTCCAGCGTGGGCTCCTCTTTCCACAGGTTCACAGGTCCTGCCAGGACCCTGCTCCAGTGCAGGCTCTCTACAGGGTCACAGCCTCCTTTGGGCACATCCACCTGCTCCGATGTGGGGTCCTCCACAGGCCGCAGGTGGATATCTGCTCCACCATTAACCTCCATGGGCTGCAGCAGGACAACCTGCTTCACCATGGCCTTCACCACAGGCTGCAGGGGCATCTCTGCTCGGGTGCCTGGACCACCTCCTCCCCCTCCTTCTTCACTGACCTTGGTGTCTGCATAGTTGTCTCTCATATATTCACACTCCTCTCTCCAGCTGCTGTTATGCAGCAGTTTCCCCCCACTTCTTAAATATGTTATCACAGAGGCTACCACCACCACTGATGGGCTCAGCCTTGACCAGAAGCAGGTCACCCCTGTAGCCTCCACCCCCCCACAAACCTTGCCACGCAAACCCAATACATTCCACCCCTCACCTCTGTGAATCACATATTTAAGAATTATTATTAAAATATACATTCATCACACAATCTTCACTCACATCAGCAAAAAAAAATCCCCACACTAGAATCAAAACAACATCCTCTCAACACCAACAAAAGCGGACAATTTACACACAATCTACCCCTTGTCCCTTCACCACAATTACGACAACCAAAACTCCCCATGATCATTCTGCTCTTCACTCTCTAGCTGTGTTCAGTCCACGTTTTGCCTGTTACCTCTCCCAATTACTATCCTTATCTTTAATTCCTCATGCCCCACACTGGGTGCCAAAAAGGCCTGTGGTGGGTCAACCTTGGCTGGACACCAGGTGCCCACCAAGCTGCTCTATCACTCCCCCTCCTCAGCAGAATGGGGGGGGAAGGAATAATACAATGAAAGGCTCTTGGGTAGAGATAAGGACAGGGAGAGATCACTCACCAATTACCATCATGGACAAAACAGACTCAACTTGGGGAAATCAGTTTAATTTATTGCCAATGAAAATCAGAGTCAGATAGTGAGAAATAAAACCAAATCTAAAAACACCTTCCCCCCACCCCTCCCTTCTTCCCAGGCTCAACTTCACTCCTAATTTCTCTACCCCCTCCCCTGAGCAGCACAGGGCGACAGGGAATGGGATACTGTGGAGAAGCTCAGATTTGTATGTAAGACGGGTATTTGCAAGGGTTCAGCCATTCTCAGTGTTAACAATTCAGTTTGGGATGGTTAATGACAGCTTTCTGGCCAGTTTACAGGAGAAACTCTGCTATCTGAGGTTTGGCACAGCTCATCTCATCTGGTGAGAGCTCACAGTACATGACAGTTATTTATCATACCTTTGGAGAACTCACTATCTTTGAGAATCATCTCTGGAGCAAGAGAATTAGCTGCTAAACTAAGAATGCAAGGATAGATAAAGGCTACCTTAATACAAGTTCATATTTTAAATAACTACTTCTGACATCTTAGTTAAGCCACTAGACTAGCACAAAATCCCCTCAGGCTTTACTTTAAAATTTCACTGGGGCAGGGAGCAACATTACATAGCAGTAATCTAATCTGCTTGGGGTCTCAGCCACAACTAAATTTGGATTCCATGTTTTAGACCCAAGTTAAAGCTGTGCTACAGTGCAAGGTATTTGCCACACTTAAGTTTGGCTTTTCTTAATGGAAAGTGCTGGTGTGGTCTACATGCAAGAAACTAAAGTGAAGTTAAAATCTTCTGTTTGCAGTTCTTGCCCTTGCTTGGAGGCTTCCTTTTGCAGTACTCAGTCCCTTAGTCAGACTGCAGGAGTAAAGCAACAAGAGACTAGAACTGTTCTATTACACTTGAATTCTGAGTTCATCTGAAAAGAGCCAGCCAGCAGTGTGGCAGGGTTTGGCAGGGTTAGAGATGCATGTGCTTTCATGCAGTCATGCCTTCAGTTATACTTGCATAGTGAAGAGCAAGATCATTCCCACAGCAACTATGTCAGCAGACTGTTAAGTGATGTCTTGAATCTTCTCCATAAGTCCATTGCTATCACCACAGCTTAATTACTTGCTATGCAATTGTATTGGCCCATTTTAACTACTATGCTAAATGTACCATTTCAAAAGTCTTAGACTACAGATTTCTGGATGTTGCTACCCTGGGAGAAGTGCCCCAAACTCTTGCCTGTATCAGTAGCTACATACCACATTTTGCTCACCCACTTTTCAATTTACTCCAGAAAGGACTTAGTTAAGAGGCCACTAGTAGCATCTCCCTCCTTTCCTACAGTGACTACCCTGTGAAGAATACTGATCACTCCTTAGTGGAAGACCATTTTGGGCCTTGAAGTATGAGCTGTTACCTACTATCTCAAGTCAGGCAACTCTCTGCCAAGGGAAGGTGAGGACCAGCAACAGCTTTCAGTCCTGGCACCTTTGGTGTGGGAGAAATCACTGGATGTTTGCAATTTCGGAGCTGGGCTCGGGCGAAAATGTGATTGAGAGTGAGAGAGTGCGTTGGACCCGTTAGGAGGCAAGGCAAACCCAGAGCCCCAGTGTTTGTAGGGCTTTGCAAGCACTGCCAAGGGAAGGTGAGGACCAGCAACAGCTTTCAGTCCTGGCACCTTTGGTGTGGGAGAAATCGCTAAACGTTTGCAATTTCATAGCTGGGCTCTGGCGAGAGTGGGATTGAGAGTGAGAAAGAATTTTGGGCCCATTAGGAGGCAGGGCAAACTTGGAGCCCCAGTGTTTGTGGGGCTGTGAAAGCACTGCCAAGGGAAGGTGAGGACCAGCAACAATGTTGAGTACTGGCACCTTTGGTGTGGGAGAAATCGCTGGACGTTTGCAATGTCGGAGCTGGGTTCGGTCAAAAATGAGACTGAGAGTGCAAGAGTGTGTTGGGCCCGTTAGGAGGCAAGGCAAACCTAGAACCCCAGTGTTTGCGGGGCTATGATTCAAGCCTTGTACTTAATTTCCACACATCTACCCTGGGAAAGTCAGTCTTAAGACTTTGGGCATACTGTGCTCTTGGTGTCTTCTCTGAACTCCCTACAAGGAGAGCTGTTGGAAGTGACAAGACATCCTTGAAATACCTGTTTCTTAGCAAGAATTGAAGCATGTGCCAAACAATGTTGTTGAGCAACATTTAGTTTCCCTTAAGAGATGTTTTCACAGTTATCCCTTATTTGAGCAAGGGGTGGCAACACAGTAGCTATCCTTAATGATTAGATTTTTGTCCTGTGCACAGGGAATTGAGAATCTTCATTATGGCTGTAGTCAGTCACAAGATTTAAAGACTGGACAAATAATCTTCACCCAACAGACAGGCTTTTTCCCCCTCAGCAGACAAAGATAATTGCCTTAATGTTGATGAAATGCTGTCTGAGAAGACAATTAGGGGCACTGAAAAAAGTCAGAGGCAAGACAGATAAACTAAACATCTGCTCAGCACTCTAATACTTTGTCCTTTTCACAGCCTATGCTCCTCTTTTGTCCCTTGATACTGCAAGTATGTGATTCGGCTTAAAGAATTATTGCATGTAGATATTAACCTCAAATTAGAATTTGAGAGGCCAGGAGAATCAAAAACATGAATTAATGAATCAAACATGAATTAATGAATCAAAAACATGAATTTGCTTTTCAGACTTTTACCTTTTAAACAGGGTCATTCATGCCAAGGCATCAAATAAAATATCATAAGTGTTGTTTCATTACTAGAACACCCATTGCTCTAGCATATGACAGTGTCCGAGTTCAAGTTAAATAAACCTCCTGTAACATGACACAAGATTACTATGATTTAGAAAATTCCAGCTACTTGCTCTGATGCAAGCACTATCATTAGTTTGTCTCCTCTATGAAAATAATCAAATTAGTCTGTTAAGAACTAGCATAGTCAGTGACTAATACACATGAAAGATAGTAGCCTTACCTACAGGTAGGCTGATATATATTGTAGGTAGGCCTGATATATATTGTTCACACTAATATATAACAAGTACCTGCTTGAAGACAAGTGGTAGAAGAGTTCATAGACAGCTTGGGAACTGTTCCTCCTCCAGTTTATGTCATGCCTGGAATGCAAGGACAGCGTCACTTGCCAGAAAGCTGACTAAATACAGGATCTTATTCTGCCAAGTCTAACCCAAGCCCCTGTGGTTAGTCTTGTAAGAGAAACAACTGAAGAGGATGTTGACCTACCTTACCTGACAAGTGAAGCTATCTATCATTCCCTCAGTCAGTAAAGTCTAGATTGAGTGGTGGGGGTATCACTCAGTTTCTCCTGTGATTCCTTGATAGCAGGGAAACCAAGATCAGTGTTTTAACCTAAGTTTAAAAAAAATATTCAGCTGTCCTGTTTAGGCCATAGGTAGTTAGAAACCCAATTTGTGGTTAAGAGATCATTTGCTTGGTATCATGGCCTTGGTTAAGCCAGACACTTGGCCTGTTGGCCAGAGTATTTCCAGATTAACAGGATTTTACTTAAAGGAAGTTGCATGAAAGAAGTAGGGGCAGCTCCCTAAAGCCCTGTTTGATGTCCTCTCACCTAGAAGAGTATGGATCAATACTTTGCAGAGGTATTAAGGCAGCCTTATGCCAAGGGCTTCCTCTACCAACAGGAATACCCTTTTGGAATAAGCTACAGCTGTACTTACATATTGGAGAATAGGGCACATGGTCTGGCTGTCTTGATCATATATAGCCAGTAATGATAAACAGGGAAGGGTGACATTCATCTACTTAGCAAGATAGAAGTGTGGTAATAGACACCTCAGGGAATACCTCCTTCATGCTGCTCCCTTCCCCCCAGTACCTACTGTGATTAGATAGAGATTTTATTACTCTAGTCAGTCATGTCAGCTACAGTTGTTGGCATGTACCATTGCTGATACAGGATCATGCCTATGAACCACTACCCAGACATCTTACCATTTCAGTCTATTTGCCAACTGCTATTTCATCAGTTGAACAGAACAATGTTCTCATCAGTGCATCAGTCTCCTCTGATCTGTTTGGTTTTTAGCAAGAACATAGAAATTTAAACTAAGTTCCCAAAAGTGCTTTCTGCATACTTAAATCACTGTAATTACAGCCAAGTGAATATCACTAAGTTAACAGCTGGAACTGAACAGATCACTCAGTTCAAGTGGTGCAATTGAACCAGTACTTTTAACCATTGTACTATGCTTTTGAGCACATAATTTCTGATGAGATGATTAGTTACTTCTCAACCCAGCTACCACAGTAGCTCTATTTTGGATTCCCCCCCCCTTGTCATGGGAATCAATACAGCTGTTGCAGGACTATTAGAACAGAGGTCTCAGGAGAAGTCATGACTAGTTTAAACAAACTGGTATGATAAGTTAGCAACTATTGCTATCTGCTTACTTTTAAGTAAGGAAGTGAAATGCTCTTCATGTGCTATTACTATCTGGTTCCCTGAAGACTTCATCTCAAGCTGAAGGGAGCTAGCACTATCATAGTCTGTTTGATAAACAAGAGTAATTCTTCAACTAGGCACTTTGGTGTTCAAAGGTAGTGTCCAGACACCTAGCTAGCCCATCTCAACTTATGATTTGTTCCAGGAATAATGCAGCATCTTGCAACAAGTCTTGGTAGCAGTCTTTCCAACCTCTGTGTTCAGTATTTAGCATACCAACCTATTAGTTCATTTCTCAGATTAAGAAACCCATTCACTCTTAGCACCAGCAATACCAGCATCTTATCTCCAGATTCTTCTTTTACAAAGAGATTGATAGATACTCTAGTATGTTCTTTCTTGTTAGAGAGCTATTCAGTTGGTAACACAGGTTTATGCTTAGATTATATAGTCAGATTATCCACTAGAAGTTTCTTCATATCAGTGTTCCAGAAAGACAGCATGCTTTGCAACTTACTGAGGAGCCATTCCTCTATACCACTGTCTCTAGTGCTAAAGCCCTATAAGTCAGTGGCTCCTGAGCCAGAGTTCAGTTGTCTGTTGTAGCTATTGCTCAGGAAAGTATCGCCTGCCTACGTGCAGGATGAGGAATCTCAGGCCATGTGCCTGCAGTGCCTACCACTCAGTCTTCTGTCAATACTACTTGTTGAGACTCACTGGATATACCAAGTGTCCTGGTTTCAGCTGGGATAGAGTTAATTTTCTTCCTAGTAGCTGGCATAGTGCTGTGTTTTGGATTTAGTAGGAGAAGAATGCTGATAACACACTGATGTTTTAGTTGNATCCCACTGGGGTGGGGAGGGTGAGCGAGCAGCTGTGTGGTGCTTAGTTGCTGACTGGGGTTAAATCACAACACCAAGCAACCTGGAAGCAAAGCAGTTGTTAATCAAGGTAGCTAGTGTGTACTCAGATGCAAGCTAGAGTTTGAACTAGACAACAGCTCAAACACTTCACTTGCAACTATACTCTTAACTCCCTCCTGCCTAGAAGGACTGTTTCTGATCTTCTTACTAGTTAGTGCAGCAAAGGACTCTTGCCAATAGCCATGCTTTTCACCCCCCTTCCTCAGAGCAGGAACTTGACACATATTGATGCTGTTATCATAGGTTATTTCAGCTGCATGCTGTTAACTGTCCAGTGCTGGCAGAGTTATCCCTCTTTGCAGTTTGGGTGTGTGCAAGCTGTACTGAGAGAGATTGCATATGTTCTGCATAGCCTATGCTGAACTGTAAGTGTTCTCTACCTGTTCACAGATGTATCTGCATGAGAAACAGGATTTTGCCATATTATTCTTTGAGTTCACCCAATCATATAGTCATTACCACAGTGTCAAGGTACTGCAGCTTGCTTATCCAGAAGGTGCTTACCCAGCCTGATGATACCATGAGCAGCCAGAAACCTGTCCTTAAACATGTTTCAGCAGTATTTGAAGAACCCTCTACCTAGCCCCCAGCTACTTGCTAGCCTCTGGTTACATAAGCTGTTATAGCAGTCATTGGTCACAAGAGTCACTCCTTACTGTCTCTTTTAACAAATGCAAGTTATGTTCCTGATGTGTTATTAGAAGGCTGAAGATTCTGTTTGCACCTTATGAAGACAGGTTCTTCTACAGCAGTTTCAATCCTCAGTTAGGTAGTATCAAGCATACTGCTTAACACAAGGGTTACTCTTGCCTTCAAGATTAGTCATTACTAAGGGCCCCAGCTCTCCCTTGTATATGCAGCAAGAAAGGCAATGAATAAACAAGAGGCAAATCTAAAAAGGAGGTATAGAAATATCTATACCAGAGGTAAAAAAGGATCTAACCATGATTTTCAAAGCTCTACTGCAGCTTCTTCAGTAGCTGTCCTACTGAACAGCTAGTCAAGTTTCACAGATGACCCTTCTGCAGTAAGTTTCCCTATAGGTAATTGTAGTTACACATTTGTGATATACATTAGAGGAAGTTTACATTATTGCTCCTAAATCCAGACTCTGAAGTAATCCTGACCAGGCTCCCTCTAATTTTCCATCTCTGTGATGGTCTTGATATCAGATTATGTGATGTCCCCATCCATCAGAAGCATGCAAGGACAAGTGTCAGCCTTCTATCTTGCTCTAGAGTTTACCTTCTATTAGCCAGGCTAGCAGCTGTTTGCAGCTAGATCTGCTATTCAAGCTACCAGAAAACTACTTCTTACTCAGTGACCCATGTGCCCTCCTTCAAAGCACAAATAACCCTGTTTTGAGGGAGCACAGAAGATAGTCTAAGGTAGAAATGCAGGTTGCAATATTAACACTACATCCTTAGTGTTCCCAACTTGTCCTGTCCCTTCCTAGGAAGAAAGTCTCATCCCTAAGTGTTTTAGCCATAGGGCAGGTGTATTAGAGTTCTCATAGGAGGAGACTTGCAGTTGTGTGACATACCAGCATTAAGAGTTCACTATACTTTGCTAGAAGAGCCAGTTCCTAGCTGACATGGTCATGAAATCTCCTGAATGCCAAGGTAAAGGTCTGTTATCCTGTCTCTGACCTACTTGTTCTCTTCAAGAGATAATCCTTATCAAGCATTTCACTTATCTTATTGCTTAAGGATGCAACATGAACTGACAGAGCAACAGGAAATTCAGCTCCAAAGCCAAAAGTCTGTCCTTAACTAGCCCTGTAATGTGTAAGCTTTGAGCTTTAAGGCAACATACACCAGCTATGAAGCTTTATTAGAAGCTTTTAAAAACCCCACAGACAGTTGGGAGTAAAGATCTGCAGGGCATTTCAGCTGAGACACTTCATAGCATATGCAAGGCATATCCTTTCAGCAGAGGGGAAACTGGAATGGTCTATGTCCCCATCAACCAGGGCTGACATGAGTTAGATGGAAGAAGATGCTTTGTTCAGCACTCAGCTTGTATAAACAAGCTAATCCTGTTGAAACTGGTACCTCTTGTTTATTGACTAGGCCTGCTACTATGCTTCATCCAGCTTCTTTATAACCCTGAGACCCTTGAACCCAGATACAGCCTCAAAACCAGGTTCCTAAAGTCAGTTTGTTTTGTCAGTTACAGTACTTAGACACCTTATTCTATTTGATCCTTCTAACATAACCCCAAGTTGTATTTCTGTGGAATCCATGCTGAGGCAGGGGAGTAGTGGCTTATTCTTGGTTATGTTTCACATTAGAAGCTCATTAAGACCTCTTAGCATTCCTACTCCAAAGTTTCCCGGGGGTGGGTGGGGAGGTGTCTCAGAAACTTTCTTACTTAGAAACACAGCAGAAGGCACACATTAGAATGGATAACCATCTCTACCTTCACAAGAGGAAGCTGATGCCAGATTTTTGGCATTTGGCCCATCCTTCCAACTGACAGAATCATAGAATGCTTTGGGTTGGAAGGGACCTTTAGAGGTCATCTAGTCCAACCCCCCTGCAGTGAGCAGGGACATCTTCAACTAGATCAGGTTGCTCAGAGCCCCGTCCAACCTGACCTTATAGTGCTGAGCACAACTGCTAACGCTCAGCCAATAGCTTTCTTTGAAGTAAAAGCACAATAGATGAGAAGTATCATAAGTCACAGGACTATCAGAGTAGTGCTCATCATTCTCCCAGTCTCCTGTCTGCAGTGACAAGCACAAAAGACCCTGTTAGATTCCCCTCAGCAAAACCACCTCTTTATTTAAGACTTGGAGCACCTGGCATTCACTCCACTTCACCCTGAGCCTTCCTAAACTAGCAGACTTCATGACTTAGAGTAAAGCCTCTGTTTTGATGGTTCATCTGACATTCATTTAGCACTCACATACTCTTTACTATTTCTACCACTTGGTTCTCCTCCTCCAAATGCAAACTCTAGTGAGTTACTATTAATAGAAATTTCTGCTTTAGACCTGACTGCATCCTCAGACCATTCGGGGAATTTTGGAAGCCCAATTATGCCTCAAGAGCAATTGTGTTGGATGCAACTGCAGTGATTCTTTAAACGTACATGGTGGATTACTCCCTCAGACAATCCCCTTCTCAGCTGAAAAGATTTCCTTTGGTATCTGATTCACCCCTCTGATTAGCCACCTACTGCCTCACCCACCTCCTAGAAGGTCCTATAATCACCTAATGGAAACTGATCTGAAGACCTACTAGCATTATCACAGAACCACAGAATCATTTGGTTGAAAAAGACCTTTAAGATCATCGAGTCCAACCGTACTTGTCCACTACTAAACCATGTCCCTAAGCACCTCGTCTACCTGTCTTTTAAATACCTCTAGGGATGGTGACTCGACCACTTCCCTGGGCAGCCTGTTCCAATACTTGACAACCCTCTCCGTGAAGAAGTTTTTCCTAATATCTAATCTAAACCTCCCCTGGCGCAACTTGAGGCCAATTATAACTGCCAACAGGTCACTATCAGACACCAGGACATGTTTTCAATTTACCAGTGCCTGATAAGTCTTCATAGCCAGCTAGAATACATAGCTTCATAATTACTTTTCTCTAATTTAATCTGTATCTCTGTTTTGCCTATCTACACAGGAGTTCCCATCCCTAAGCATACCTATGCCCATTCCTTAGCATACAATGGACAAAACTAAGCCTACATGCTCTCAGATTTGGTCCATTTTAGACAGACTTGTTTATGGAAGTTACAGAAGAATTCTGAGGCAAAAATAAAGCCTTTTAAGGCAAACTAGCTTCATTAAGAGAAGATGGAAACAATTTCTTTCCCCTCCCCTCCAAGTTAATCCTACCTTACCAGTGGATTTACATGCTTACCTAGTAAGTACTCAAGTAACCAGCCTCACCTTATCCAAAGGGTAGTAACTCTGCTACTGGATAAGGAATTGGTTGGATGGTCACATCCAGAGGGTAGTGGTCAATGGCTCGACGTCCAAATGGAGACTGGTAACAAGTGGTGTCCCTCAGGGGTCCATGCTGGGACCAGTGCTGTTTAATATTTTCATCAACGACATAGACAGCGAGATCGAGTGCACCCTCAGCAAGT
>VYZW01035495.1:0-14773 GCA_013401315.1 Balaeniceps rex | reverse complement strand
TTTTTTTTTTTTTTTTTTTGCAAAAGCACCAAAACCAAAATACCACCCTCTCCCCTCCAAATCTGTGGCTAGCTGAACCAAAATATTGGGTCAGTGCAATTCAGTTTCTGGGTCACATCCAGACCTGACCTTTGTACTTCCCACTCATCTTTATTCAAACATCTATCATGTTTTTTTTCCCAGTGCAGTACAGCTGTTTTCCAACTTGTATGAAAGAGCCTCTGATAAAAAAATCACATTTTTATCCTTGTAGCAGAGCTTCTTATTTTTTTTTTCAAGGCTGTAAACTTAGCCTAACATTTATTTTCTGAAAACAGTACAAAATATTTCTGTTCAAAACTGTGATATTGCCCTCTACAGCAATACCCAATTTAAAAAGAAAAGAGAAAAAAGAGCAATATTTTCCCTGCAGTTTTAATACATTTGTTTGATATTTCTAAGTGTTTTGGAAGAGGGAAATACTTAATACAAAATCATTTTACTACTGGGGAGTTCAGGGCTCAAAACTGGTGGATGCATTTGGTCATCATCCATATACAAAGCTACCAAATGATACAATACTTTCCTTGATATGGTGTGGTACTCTTTTTTTTTTAATGACAGACCACTCAGGCCTGGAATAGCAAAAGTGGTAGGAGCTCTGTGCCTGAGGTGACTAAAAGCTAGTAGTTGTGTCTCACTTGCCTGTATCTGTCTTTCATTTCAGAAGTGCTAATTTTAACCAGAAAGGACTCGTGAGGGACATGTTTTTATACACTAGCTTAGTGTTCACTGAAGGGAGTGCATGCTACATAAGTAAAGAGGCATTTGCTACAATTAACAGGTTGCTGGCTACGCACATGTCGGTATTTGCAGGATTAGATCTGAATTCTTTGGGACACTGGTGTATTCATGTCTAACAATGTTGGTTTTGTACAGCTTGCACTGTACATTGTTTTGAACACTTTGCGCTTGGAGACCTACCAGCAGGACTGGAGCTTCTTGGTGCTGGGGCAGTATATATTTTAAAGAATAATACTTTGCTCAGCATGCTTTGTGAAAGTGAATTACACAGACTGCCTAGCATGAAGGATGAGATTGTGCCTAGTTTAAACATGGTGCAGTAGCAAAGCAACTTCTATAAAGCAGCCCAGCCTGGTGCTGGCATAAGCAGGATTAACATTTGTGCTTTGCCTAACACAAAACCTAGGCACATTTCAATGAAATATCTTGACTAGTCACACTAATGGTTACAAATATGATTTATACTATTTGGTGTTAAATTTGGAAGAGATGAAAATGCTTTTCATTTGCCAATAGAGAGCAGTTTAAGAGCCCTTTTGAGGAGCAATGAAATTACATCTACTACAGAAATGCCAAGAGGTCCTTCACTATCTACCAGCATTTGGGACGTCACTAATAATCTTACAGAAAAACTTTTTTACTGATAAATGGTTAATAACTAACTGGAAAAAAATACAGTTTTCTTAGAGAATAAAATGTCTCAAGCCTTGAAGGACTGCACTATCTATTTTGTAATTCAACTTAGAACAGCTCCCCTGATGTCCCACATTGTTGAGCTAAATGCTAAAATCAGAACTGTTGCATTAAAGATATGTAATAGGATTGCCTTCTGAATGTGGGAGGAATCCAGGCAGAAAGCCCCACAGGAATTCAGTTATTTCATCTATACTGCACTGCAGGACTTAAAGGGCATGCTTTACACTTTATGAAAAGTAAAAGGATGTTTATTTTGCTACAGTAAAAACAAAATCAAATGGACAATGGCTGTTATGACTTTAAGCCTGACTGTTAAAAGATTATAGCAGAGAGAGTGCTGTTTTCCAGGATGATGACTTTTTTTTCTCATATTTGTTGTGTCTGATCTTACTATTGCTGGCGTAGGTTCAGTGCCCTACCCAAGGTTTTTTTTAAGTTAACCGCTTATTATACAGAACAGTATCTCAGCACTTCCCAAACACAAGCCATTTTTCAGCAGGTCTAAAATTATCTTGAAGTTGCAGCTGGAAACCTTCACCTCAGTGATTTTTTCTATTGCTTTTCCTGACATTAACTCTGCCCAAACCACAGTCTGTCATTAGGATCACTGGGATTCCAGTCTGGGTGGAAACTGGGGTAGCAGTGTGAAATAAAAACACCAAAGTGCAGAGACCTTCGGAAGACATCAACTTTAACTTTAGAAACATGGGTGCCTTGAAAGCGGTATCAATAATAGTTTGTGAAAAATCTGCTTGCAGCAAAGCAATGTGGTAGCTAATCCTGCGATGGCTTGCTCAAGAATGCATGGTTTATTGTTAAAGTAATCTTTTAAGATTTTATTGGAATGTGCTTCCACAGCAGTGTCACTGCCTTTGTGGGCTTTACTATGTGTGTGTCATCTTGTCCATAATTAAACTTTTCATTGACAGACCTGGGACTTTTTTTTTTTGTTAAACCTCCCACTTTGAATGCTGGAATTTCATTTGAACTTTAAATACTGCCTTGGAATTTGCCATAAGGTAAACTGTCTGCTCCTGGAAGCTTCCCTGCACTGCTACAGATGTTGTAGACACACATTAAGTGACTGAATGTAAGAGGACTTGCAAACTTGTGTCTTAGTGTTAAAAAAAGACTCACAGGAATGAAGTAGTTGTTCAGATGCTCAGGTTGTCCCTAGAGAATTCTCGCTTTGGAATATATGGGAATGAAAATGAATGGAAAACTGGCCTAGAAAGAACATTTTCAGTGAAGCTTCACTGCTGTCAACTGAGAGAAGGCGAAATATGTCAAAGGAAACATGAAGGAAGAATTTGTACTTCAGCCTTTGGACTTCTTGGCCAAGTTTCTCATGTGACTTGGACTTGCTGACCACTTCTTTTTATAAATTCAGTTAAAGATAAAGTCCGCTGTATATCTGAAGCAAAACCCAATTATTTTAAATTTCCTTCAGTGGTATTTGCTAACAATTTAAGCTAACCTCTCTCTCAGCTGATGACTGCTAATATTTGGCTGAGAAAGGATGACTTCCCATAATACTTTGCCCTCTGTCATGCTTCAGGCAGGGATATTTCAGGAGGAGATGGTGAATTTTAGGACTGGAAGCTCATCCATTGCCATTATAGCTCTGTGGCTCTCCAGCCCTAAGGTTCTACCCATCCGATGTGGTCACCAGCACAATGCAGGCTTCCAAAACAAGAGAGACATTGTGGAGCTGTTCAGCATTTTTTCATATCTATCTCCTCTCATCTGCAGCCATAGTTTGCCTCAGGCCTCTCTGTGGGTGTGTGCCAGCATGGAGGCTAGGCATGCTCTTACGTCACACAATGTGGTCACGATGTGCAGCTTACACAGTGCCTCTGTTCCTAGCACGGCTGTGCTCGGCTCAAAGGCCAGCAGATTTTAGTTGAAGCAGCAGTGACATTTCCGTCACTGAAACCCAGTGCTTGGTCACTGGTATGGTCAATCTGGACCTTGAATTCATCTGAGCAAAAAATATGCTGGTAGGCAATATCATCTCATTTGAAAGAGTACACTGCCCCAACTCACATTAAATAAATAAACACAATATTTTGTTTGGCAGCCCTCAAGATGAAGAAAGGCCAATATCCAAACCATGTTCTCTGACTGTGAGGCTACTCTGTAAAAGGTGGGAGGCGACCACTCTGTCTTTAAGGAAGAGTGGCCAGTATCTGTGGCCCAGACGACAGTGCATGCACATACAGGAAGGGATTTTGGCCATGGTGCACTTCTTCCCTGGAGAGGTTCTATGTCCAGAAGAGAGGGAGAATTTCAGATGCATCCCTCTTGCCAGTGTTTCATGTTGGCTGGCTGTAGCTCCCTCTGTGCACATTTGTATTGGGTCTGGCTGGGATGGAGTTAATTTTCCCCATAGCAGCCCTCACAGTGCTGTGCTTTGCATTGGTAGCTAGAAAGGTGTTGATAACACACCAGTGTTTTGGCTACTGCTGAGCAGTGCTGGCACAGCATCAAGGCTGTCTCTCCAACATTCCCCCCCCTCACCCCCAAAGGCCAGTAGGCTGGGGGTGGGCAAGATCTTGGGAGGGGACATAGCCAGGACAGCTGACCCAATCTAACCAAAGGGATATTCCATACCGTATGATGTCAGCTCAGCAATAAAAGCTAAGAGAAAGGAGGAGGGGAGGGGGCATTAGTTATTACAACATTTGTCTTCCGGAGCAACCACTACGCGTACTGAAGCCCTGCTTCCTGGGAAGTGGCTGGACATCGCCTGCTGATGGGAAGTAGTGAATAAATCTTTTGTTTTACCTTTGCTTCCACACGCGCCTTTGCTTTTGCTTTTATTAAACTGCCTTTATCTTGACCCACGAGTTTTTTTCCATCTTATTTTCTCCCCCCCTCCCCCCTGTCCTGCTGAGGAGGGGAGTGATAGAGCGACTTGGTGGGCACCTGGCGGCCAGCCAAGGCCAATCCACCACAGCATTGTATGTTCTGGCTCTGTTTTTTGAGTCCACAGCTGGCACCTGACTTTTGGGCTTCATAATATTTAGCATCCAAACATGTGAGCCTCTTCTGGGGTCTGGCCCATCATTCCTAACCTGTATAGATTGTTAACTGGAGTTTGACAGTTGACCTGCTTAGCTGTGTTTGCAAATTCTGCTAAAAATGCCTTGATATTTTAGGCATCTAAATAGCTTTATAAACCTAGTCTTACTCCTTTCAGTTAATTGAAACCTGTCTTTGGCATGCTGTACAATTCCCTGACTATATGTATCAACATGAAATCTTGTCCTTAACCCTTGCGATCTGTAAAGTGAAGTTTGCATAAATTACACGTTGTAGATGATTTAGATGTAAGCAAATCCAGAAGAATGTATTAAAACCCACAGAATCTTATTTGATGTAACATAATCAGGTGTAGACATCCTTGCTAATATGGTTTCTATTGCATTTTCAAAGATTGGCTCTGTAGTTATAAAGTAGATTGAGCAGAAGGGAATCTGAGATAATATAACTTTATCTGCAATTCTAAGAATTAAGCCTCACCTTTGAATTTGGCCAAGTAAATGAGTATGCAAATAAGGAGCCCAAAAAGTATAAACTAGTGCCTGAAAGGTGTCAGGTACATCTACTTGAGATTGTGACATGAGCTTTGTGTTTAGCTCAGAAATAGTCAGAGCCAGGAAACAACACTGTTGGGATCAGTCATCCAGAAGAAGAAACACACACGGTTCTTTCTTCTACTGTCTGTAGAGAAGCTGCTTTGGTTACAGCCTTTCTGTGTTCATGTACTTTCAGAAATCTTCCTCAAATGGTGTTTACTATGTAGATTAAGTCATCCTGATTCAGTTAGTGCATCCTAGAGCAGTATATTGCTCTGAAGGGCCAGCCCTGGCATATTTATGCAACAAGACTCAAAAGGAAGTATAAATAATTTCCAAAACCATTTTTGCATGAAAATATGCAATGTAGTCCTGTAGGGAGTTTTGATTTAAACAGTTTGTTTATCTGCTCATCTTCTTTCTCTTATCCCATGTACCTTGTACTTCTAAGTTAGAAACACTGATCGTCTCTTCTCTTGCATGTGTCATTTCATTTATTCTAAAATTTACAAAATTTTGTTAATAATATTTTGGTCAAGTTGACCCATCCTTACTGCCACCTAGAAATTTTTATATTTCATCCAGAGTTAATATCTTTGTTTTTAGTTTACAGAAAAGGACATAGAGGATCATTATGCAAACTCCTATTACATGTTCCTGACCTATACCAGAAAACTGAGACTCAGCTTTGTCATACTTTGCCTATGAGGGAAAAACAGTGATCCTTGTTGTTCTTTTAATTGATATTAATTTTACAGGAGCCCGTCTGGGCCCTGAAGATCCAGGCTCAACAATACTGGGTATAGAAGACAAGAAACAGAAATAGTTCAATACAGTTGCTGTCAAATATGCAGGCTCCACAGCCTCATTTCACTAGGTCACCTCATTCTCCCCATTTTGTAGGTTTAAAGTCTGAAAAGAACAGGCCTTTTATGACTTGTCTTCAGGACACTGAGCTTTAACAACCTAAGATGATTCCTGTTTCATCTGAGATGTTTTCATCTTAGACACCTGAGGTCTTGGAGCTTTGACCCTCACTTTGTGGCTTTGACCATGTCAGTTTGCCTTTGCTTTACTCAGACTGGTAGGAAAGTTGGGGCAAAGCCATTTTGTGAGTTCAAACTAAATAAAGTTTGTAGGGTACTTGTAAGATCAGCATCAGGATATGACTCTTACTTCTCAGACTTTGCTCATTCCTCTAGACTTCCTGTTTGCTAAAGGTTTTTTTCATAAAAAGCCTCCTCTTGCTGCTTTTCAGAGTTTGATATTTTTACAAGTCAAATTAGATTTTGTGCTTCTCTTTGTCATAACTCATCTAAAACACTGTTAAAAGACATTTGCAATGTCATAAAATGATTATGATTTGACAAATCTGAGAACACTCAAATTTGATCGCCTCTCCCCAGCTGTAGCATTCCAAGCAGCCTGGAAGATAAGAACACACTGTTGTTATTAGGAGACAAATGGTTTGTAAAATGGATTCAGGATTTTCCTAGTAAATGCAAGTTACTAGACTACTGCTTTATGAAATAAATTTGGATTTCTGATAAACAGTGTAAAATATTAGAGAAACATAGAACAAATTCATCTACATAAATCTGACTATAAAAATGTATGAGGTTTAACACAATTTGCTTGTACTTGGGAAAATGATTACTGCATATACTGTAGCTCATGCTGAGGAAGTGATGCTATAGACCATAAACTACTATATCAATGATCTCTCTACAGTGCATGGCACTAAATACTCAGAAGACAGCTTTGTTTTGTATAACTTGGCCTAGAGGTAAATACAAAGATCATGGTAGACTTATTTTCTATACTAATAGCCACAGAATTCCTCACAAAAAAGTTTGCTGGCAAGAAGCCTCACTTTCCTTAACCCCCTTCCCATACTTGCTTCAATTTGAGCTGACAGAAGTTATATTTTTTAAGAGGGGGCATCTATCCAAGTTCTGTCAAATCCCATCATGCAGCAGTATATAAAACTGATTTTCTAGTATGAGAGGCCCTCTTTTTCTTTAAGGCACCTTTGTTTAAAATATAAATTACTGAAATAGCCCAGGAACAATCCCTGTGTTATAAGCGTTTGGTAAAAATGTGTCGTCTTTTTATTTTAGTTTTCTGTTAGGAATGTTCCTTTAAGGGTTACTATAGCAATGCAAGCTGCTATTGAGACTGTAAACATTAATGATGACTTGGAAGTTGACACCCTACAAAAACATTTCAGTCATTCTAAGTAAGACTTCCAACTTGCCATAATATGCAACTCCTACTGAGAACAGCAGGATTCAGAGTTTTTTAAGAAAATAGTATATACTAGACAGAAAAACTGCAATGAAGGGAAAATAATATACTCTAATTTTGCAACAAACCAAAATTCCTATTTCAGCATATTCTGATGCCATATTTGTTATATTTTGGGAGGTCTGTCAGGCCACTTTTAAAGCAACATTTGCCTGCCAAGTCCAAATTGGCTCTACATTTCTCTGGAATCAACCTTTTGTTGCTATTATTGTTGCCTTTCTTTTGCAAATGCAATAAAAATATGTGCTGGGTTACATGTGACCATGGATATAATTTATCATGTAGGAAGCACAGAAACAAACCAACCACCAACCCAACCACATGCTCATAGGATATTTTGAGAGGGCAAAATCCAAATTTGGGCTTCACTCCAAATTTGGGAGCTTTAAAATAGAAAAGGAAAATCACAGGTTTGTGTCTTAAACATTTTCTGATAGGTTTTCACAAATATACTTTGTAAGATAGGCTGAAGAATGCTGTCTTCAGTTGCTACTTACAGGGAAGGATACTTTGGTATAATATCAATACCTATATCTGTATTTAATGTTCGCTAATGCACAGCTCCTTTGGGAAGCAACAGAATAGTAGTTAACAAAGTTGAGACAAAAGGCTAATAATTTTAGGGACTCATGGCTATTTAATTTTCTCTTCCTAATGAAATATAATATTTGGGCTTATTTTGCAGCTTATTTTATGTATCTAGCACAAGTTGAAATTTATTTAACAATTGTCAAATCAAAAAGGGCCAACTCAAGACAAATTCACAAAATTTTCATCTCCCAAGAGCATTGCTTTTGCAGAGGCCAAAGATACTGGTGGTGAGCTGGATCTTTCCTGCCCTCTTCCTGTGGCACGCTGGAGTCTTTGTGGCTTTCGGTCTTTCGCACCATAGGTTGTAGGCTTGTTACAGAGTGTTGGGAAGTATTTTGTGGTTTGTGGTGACCCTTCTGGACTAACAAACTCTTTTACATTATGTCTGTGACTGTAGGAGCCTGGACTTATGGTCCTCTCCAGTACTGTGATTCCAGAAACTTTGTTTTCATTTGCAACAGAGTTGATCTCAAGGGTGGATTGTGTTCCCCTGCTAAGGTTGCTATGTGCGAACTCTTGTAAATACAGCAGCTGTTAATTTTCTGACTTTCTCTGGTGTTGCACTGCCCTTTCACAAGACTCCACGTAGGGGCTGTGCTGGGGAAGATCTATATCTTGATCTATAAGTCTTGAGAATGATCTAACTCATGGCGTGGCCACTTCAGTTTTTGAGAATCCCCAAATCTGGAAGGTACAAACTGTTTAGCCTTGGTTATGGGCTAAAAATTTGGACAATTTCAGATTTTAAATAACTATTTTTTAACCCCTTTTCAGGGACAAAATTATAAAATTTAAAAATTCAAATTCCAAAAGTAAAGAAATATAAAAATTTTGAAAACAACAAATAAATGTTTGTCTTCCACTGGTTTCTTACACTGAGCTGTCATCTGACATCAGGCCATCTGTACTGAGCCATGTACAAATACCCATGGTCCCTGCTCTCAAGATCTCACAAAGCCAATAGCCTAGTGGACCAGAGCATGGGAGGTGACCAAGGGCACAAAGAGTCTACTGCAACAGTGTCCCATGCAGAACTCACGTTGTTTTAGCGACAGGGCCGACTAAGCTGCTTCCATCTGCTCATTCGGTTCTGTTTAACATCTTTATCAATGATCTGGACGAGGGGATCGAGTGCACCCTCAGCAAGTTTGCAGATGACACTAAGCTGGGTGGAAGTGTTGATCTGCTTGAGGGTAGGAAGGCTCTACAGAGGGACCTGGACAGGCTGGACCAATGGGCTGTGACCAACTGTATGAGGTTCAACAAGGCCAAGTGCCGGGTCCTGCACTTGGGCCACAACAACCCCATGCAATGCTACAGGCTTGGGGAAGANTTGTTTAGCCTGGAGAAGAGGAGGCTGAGGGGAGACCTTATCGCCCTCTACAACTACCTGAAAGGAAGTTGTAGCGAGGTGGGTGTTGGTCTCTTCTCCCAAGTAGCTAGTAATAGGACAAGAGGAAACGGCCTCAAGTTGTGCCAGGGGAGGTTTAGATTGGATATTAGGAAAAACTTCTTCACGGAAAGGGTTGTCAAGTATTGGAACAGGCTGCCCACGGAAGTGGTTGAGTCACCATCCCTGGAGGTATTTAAAAGATGGGTTGACGAGGTGCTTAGGGACATGGTTTAGTAGTGGACAGGTACGGTTGGACTCGATGATCTTAAAGGTCTTTTCCAACCAAATGATTCTATGATTCTATGATTTTTAAGCATGTCCATCTTCTACAACAATGGAATTTCTCCATAATTTGGAGAAACCTGATAATCAGAATTTGAAAACACACAGGAAGGTAACTTGTAATCTACTGATATAGCTCCTATAAGGTACATTGTTTAAGTATGTGGGCTGACACAGTGGTGATGATGCACATTAATGTCCTAATGGTTGTTAGAAGGGCCACAGTAGGAATGGCTCTGTTACCTGACTGAGATATGAACTATGTCTTCAGCTGATCCTACTAGTCCCCATTTTGAACCTATATAGTCTGTGCTAGAAAGAGATCTTCCCCCATTGCCCATACACACCTTGTTGTGTACTGCTCCAAAGCAGGCAGCAACTGTATACCATAATGTCCTGTCTTCATCTCTCCCATGTTTCTTCCTCCTCTTTCCAACCTTCTCTAAGTATGTCCTTAAATGTCTCACAATACATTCAAACAATCTGGATACAGGATAGCACTAGCTCTTAGAAGTTATCTAGCTACTTACCACTTAAATCATTAGAGACTATACTGACCACACGGTCTGTTTTGAGCTTAGAAAATACCTTCCACGTCTTAGCTTCCATGCTCCTCTCATAAGTGTCACAGGCTTCGTGTATTATCCTTAACAAAAAGCACCAGTAGAAAAAGACATTTTGAAACACAAATTTTTTAGTATTGCTATGCTTTTTAATTTTTGGTGTTGGTTAAGAGCTCTTCTCCTGTTGTTGACTGGAAAATTAATTTAACTTCTACAGGAAAAAAGTGGCCAGATAATGGTAAACTAGTAATATAAATTATGGGGAATGCGTGCATCTATTTCCTTCTAGGAATGGAGTACTCTGAAAGACACCTGCCAAAAGCTAGCAGGTCTCTCTAGCACAGTTGTGCATTGGTATGTTAGACATTTTTCTGTAGATTTTCAGCATATTGAGGATATAATTTGGGATTCAGTGGGGACATTGCATGGAAATACCCTCTGTACCTATTCACGTTTCTACCTAACTATTTACCAGTGATAGGTGCTGTGCTGGTGATATTGCAATTCTAAACTTCTGTGACATCAAACAAATGCAAAACTATTGCAGCCTGGCCAGACCCCAGGGTCTAGTTCTGTGTTCCTGTTGGCAACACCCCGCATGGCCCAGGTCAGCTGCAGAGTAAGGGGACCAATAATGAAAAAGAGAAAGCCCTCAGCGATAGCTGCCAGAAACCTGCCAGGGTGCTGAGCGCACCAACCAGTGCTGTAAATTCTTCCTCCCATCCTAGGAAGCTGTGTTCAAGATCAGCTTTGATACGGCACAGCCACGTAACCTTGGGTCAAGCTGCTGTGAAAACAGGATCAGGTCCTTGCTCTTGGTCCTCTCCTGAGCTATGCTGCAGGTGTGCTGGGCCTGCCCTTGTGCTCTCCTGATTCTCACCTTGCCTTGACAGTCTGACTTTTTGGCTTGACCTCAGACCTGCCTTATCCCTACAGACATGTCCATCACTCAGTGGGCTGCCACTGGACCTGCTCTGTTCATCTTCTTTGGGCACTGTGGGAATGGGCCCCTGCTGTGAGGCCACGCTCCTGCCTGCCTTGCCATCCCCTCAGCTCCCAGCTTGCCCTGCCATGCAGAGCAGCCCCACTATTGTATCTCCTTGACAAAACAGTAGGGATGTTTAAAAGTGTTATGATATTTGGATTCATATATGTGGATCATGATTTTTCTTTTCAGCATTAGTTTCACTAACAATTCAAAATATGGCTCCCATTGCAACTCCCTAGCTACCTACTTACTGTTTTATTTTGGTAGGGACTAGACAGTTGAGCAAAGATTGAGAACTCTTGTTGTAGGTAGGATAAAATGCTTCAGAAAGCCCTGTCATCTACTGCCATACATCATCAGCAAAGTACCTCAGTATCCTGACAACAGGTCCTTAACAGTACAGCTAAGTGTGAGCAAATCCAAGAGTAGGACTCCAACATCTCAGTATAATACTACTATAATAAGACCAGACCAGACAGAATATGTGATACAAATTATGGACAACAAAAATGGTATATGAATGTTGTTCAGGTAGGAAAGAAAAATTTCAGTTAGTATGAGGCAAACAGCAGAGGGAAAAAAGAATTAGGAGGCATAGAGAAGGCTAAAATCTGCAATACTTATGATGAGATTTGAAAAGCCATGGAAATGTGATGACAGAGGACAATATAGGACACGGGTTGTCAGAGCTGTTGTTAAGTGTTGTATCCCTGCAAACTAGAGGGATATAAACTGCATCCATTTCATAGGATAGCTACATGAGCTCAAAACGGACCTGCAATTGAATTTGCCTGACATTCAAATTCAGCAAAAGTTGCAGCTTGCGTGCATATTTCCATCTGGAAGGTTTGTGGTGGCCAAGGATGCTGGGGCAAGCTGAACACTGAACCTGAGCTACACTGCAGGTGTGCTGGGCCAGCACACTGAGTCAGGTGGTGAAAGATCCTTCTTGAAAGCTGCAATTGCTGCCTGTCAGCTGTGTAGTCTGTATGTCAAATACTGTGACTGGTCTCAGTCTAATTCCTAGTAGATACTCCCAAAATTTCTATCATCAGAATTATTACTAGTGAGCTGTAGTTACAGAAGATACGACACCACAGGAGGACCATGATGACAGCATAGCTCCCCCTGGCAAGGGGTAATGTATACTTGCAGGTTGTGCTAAAGGAGCTGAATGTATCTGCTCTGTAGATAATGCACTCTGCTGTTTGCTGCTATCATCTTGGCTCTTGCAGAAGCATGAAGTCCAAGCAAAAAAAAATTGTGTTTCAAAGAGTATTGGAAGACTTCATTTTATTTGCTGTCTTCTTGCGTGAAGTGACAAAACTGCACCAGTTCCCTTCCAACTTTCTGAAAGGAACATCCAAGTTCAGTGCAGTAAAAATACCCTGGAACCCAATCATCAGCCTCTGAAAACAGGAGTTTGTAACTGAAATGGGGAACTGGGAACAGAAGTTGACAGGGGCTCCTCTGTTTTATATATACAGCACAAAGTCCAGAAGTATAAACAGAGAGTAAGAGAGGGAAGTGTGTTATCTATCTAGATTGCAGTTTTACACAGTGGATCTGCCTCAGGAGCAGCCCATCTCTTGCTCCCCTGTTTACCCTTCACTTGGTTGTTAGGGTGGAAAAGCAGGGTCCTTCACTACATGGGGTAGGTGATCTCGCAGCTGCTGTAGCCCATGTCAGAAGTAAAGGGAAAAGAGGAACAGGGAGTAAAGTGTCCTTTCATTTACTACCTCTGCCTATTTCTTTCCAGTCTACTGACTTGAGAGAAGCATTTACACTCCTCCACTGCTGTCCAAGTCTCTAATAATCAATTCAGCCAAGGGTACAAGACAAACTCTGGGGCCCCATGGCTTGTCTGCATGGAGAAGTGAAAGTCAAGTAAAACTCTGTATGTTGATTTTCTGCTAAATCAGTACATAGTCGTGATGAGTGATATACTTGAATTCTTTTCAAAACCAACACCAAAAAAGTATTGCAATACCACAAAGTATTGTGAAACCATTAAACTAGCTATAATTGGGGTGAGGGGAGGCTGTGGGTAGGGGAAAGGAGGCTTTTTTCCATTATTTCACTTATTCCACGTTATTTCCATGTTCTCAAATCATCTGATTTTGTTGTGGGACCAGAATTTGCCCTGTGGGACTCCACTGTTTCTTTGGTTTCTGGGGGACCCCACCCAGACCTCCTCAGCATACCTCCCTCCTTGTCCTACCCCTTCTTCTGGGGGCCATGGATGGTACGTGCATGGCAGAACTCTGTTGGGGAGCTGGAGGACCTCTGCCAGATAAGGTAATGGAGATGCATTACCTCCTGCTAGACCTTTCCTACCACATTGCTAGAGTGGAGGAGCCACATTCAAGGTCCCCCTTGAATGTCCCTCTGCCCCAGTGAGGACAGACTTTAGAATTCAGTCCAAGCCAGTTAGATCCCACTCTTACATGTGCAACTTTATGAATGTTACTGACCCTGGGAAGTGCAGAGTGACTCACACACCACTTCCAGGACTGAGACTAAATTTGGTTCATGGAGAAGTGAAAATGGAGTAAGATAACTATGACACAGGGATATTTGTTTGTTAACAGTTCAGCATTACAGCTGTGGCATTATGGGGAACTGAGTGTTCCGAATTGCTGAATTATCTTGCTCATGAATATTTTTCTTTTCTTTCCAGGAGAATTGACTTAGACAATATTGATTGTAGACTGGCTATTTTCAGTGTGTTGCAACTCCTGTGTACTGCTGCTTTTCTGTATGGCACAAGGTGCATTACTAACAGGAAAAAGGGTCCAAAGAATGTAACTGTATGCTTGGAAACTCATATTACTTGAAGTGACGTGATTAAGTGCAAGTGTTCATGTGTATGTAGAGAATTAGAGTGCACCTGCACATATAATGAAGACAAATTAGTATAGATATACAAGGAAGATGTATTTGATAGTTAGTAGAATTTAAATGAGGACCAGTGATCTCAAATGGAAACTTGCATTCGCATAATAGGAAAGCAATTCTTTTAATGTATATAATTAGTGACTGAAATTCAATAGCTAATGAGATCAAGTAGTTTAATTTTTACTGTAATAAACCGAGATAAATTATAATCAGTGTGTTTCATTTAATTGCATCAGTAGCTGTAGTTATGACTTTTAATTTGGTATTTTATACTAATTTGTTAACTGGGTTATTCATCCTATGCATCATCTATTAGGTCAATCTTTCATTTGTAAGGCAAGATCTAATCTGCATTAATATAATAAAACATACAAAGAAGTAATTGACATTCTGCAAGGAAAACCTGCTATAATCTGATGTAATTGGAAAGCAACAAGGAAGTTGCATAAATGGAACTCATAAAAATGAATCAGCATATGCTATGGCACCTAAGGAAAAAACCCCTACAGATTAAAAGTGAATGGGGTTTGGACAGATGTTGTTAAACATTTGTGACTAACTATGGTAGCTATGGTAGTTGTCAGGGCAAAAAAAAAATCTCCACTTCTTTGCCAGCATGCTGGTGACCCTCGATGTGTAAGCACAAGTTATACTTGCGGGGCTCATTGACAGGGCTTTAAACTAGATGTGA
>VYZW01035494.1:146465-158288 GCA_013401315.1 Balaeniceps rex | reverse complement strand
ATATACTGATACCTAACAAGGGAAAACCTAACAAAAAAACCCCAACCAAACACTAAAATCCATAGTGCCAGGAGCAGGAATAACCCATGTTCCATTAGCCCACTAAAAATACATTTAAATACTTATTTTCCATCGACTTTTCTTCTTCAACTCTGCAACTTGTAAAGATAGGCACATTTTATTTCCAAGTGTATCACACTATTGGCATGAAATTATTACACAACTGCTTAGTATTTCCTTAAGTACTGCAAGTTTCAGATCAGTTTATTTGAGATGGACAAAGAAACCAGTTGTTTGAAGCCTCAGAGCATTGGAAACAACAGTAACCATCCCTTAAATTCTATGTTGTTCAGTAAAGAACAAAGTCTATCAACATCAGAAGACACATTTTCATGATGCTTTGCATAGTGCTACAGAATGCGAGTCTGAGCAGCCACAATTTCAGGTGGGCTAAGATTTTTCACTTAAGACACTGAACAGGACAGTTTCCTATGGTTACATAACCCACAACTATTTGAAAGCATCCTTCTTTCACATGCACATTAAGCTAAAAAATTCAAGACTGGACCACAGAAAATCATATCGCTTTTCTTAGACTGCAGCGACAGATCCTGAATACATGCTGTACATTAAAATGAATGTCTTAGTTAATATTAATGTATTAATTATCTGTGTCTTTAGAAACTTTTTCCATCTTTAAGAAACACTTCCAGATTACAGCTGCTTCCCCCATCCCTCACCAGCAGACTCAGCTGCTCCATTCACGAGTCAAATATCTACGATATTTTTTGTAAAAAGTGAGATTTATGTGTTATTAGAATGGATACAAGTACAAGTAGTACAAGTAACACTCAGGATTCAAAATTTTAGTGAAGCATTACTGCTTGAAGTTAATTATATGATCACTTTTTCATTACTCCTCTCATTTATTTTGCAGTCACAGCAGCACAGCTGTTATTTCATTATTTATTCATAACAGCCACATTAATTCATGTAACAATACAAGGAAGCTCAGCACATGATATTCCCTGAATATTCCTGTTTAGTAACGACTCAAACGATAGTAAACAAGCAGGCATATTGAGAAACCAAATGGGTGTATGATTGTGAGCATAATGACTGCCCTAAGGAGTCAGGGCAGTGACCCATCTAGCCCACTATTCTGTCCCCAGGAGTAGCAACAGGAGATCAACATTTACAGAAAGCATGTAAGCCTGTCCATTTTCTG
Source organism: Balaeniceps rex (assembly GCA_013401315.1). NCBI lineage: Eukaryota > Metazoa > Chordata > Aves > Pelecaniformes > Balaenicipitidae > Balaeniceps > Balaeniceps rex. The sequence continues at coordinate 157,060 of VYZW01035494.1, read as the reverse complement.
AAGTCTGCTACCCTAGTACTCCCCCACCATCTAGAATTACAGCATATGGCCTTTTACAGGGCGCGTTGTTGCTTGGATCTTTAACATCCATTTACAGACCTCTTGTCCATGATTATGTCTAATCTCTTTTTTTAATCTCTTGTTGCTGTCTGCTTCCTTCAGGCTCCTGTAGCAGCAAGTTCCAGAAGTTCACTATCCTCTGTGTAAAGAAGTACTTCTAAGTATCTGTTTTAAACCTATCTCCTCTTAGTTATCTTTTCAGCTTGCCTGTATTTTAGTTTAAACTTCTTGCTGAAGCCAAACTGGGCAGAGCTTAGAGTTTTCTTAATTGAAACTGTATGAGTTCAACATGGGCTATGAAAACTCACTGAAATAATAATTACAATCCATATCTTCAAACATTTAAATACTTGAATTTGACACTTTCTATAATTTTATCTTGTTCCCATCATAAACTTACTTCAGTAACTCAAGGATGGCAAGCACAATATCATTGACATAACAGAAACCAGATGCCTCCGATTTCTTGGCATGGTGAAGTCCTCCAGCCCAATTAACAGCCATGTCTGTCTGTTGTCTGTTCAATTTTACTGCCCCAGCTGTAAAAAGACACACACAAAACCGAAAGGAAATGCAGTCAGAAATTTCCGGAGGCCTTTAAGTCTGTTACATGAAATAGTATCTTATTTTTTAAATAAGTTGATACTAGATCTGACCTCTTACCAATACTGAGATACAGATCGTCAAATATGAGATATGTCAAGCAACTGATATACGATTATTATTTCTTTATTAAAAAACACTTACATTTGCTTCAGTTTTAAATATACTATCAAAAGTTTTAAAGCTGGCATAAACATAATAAAGCTACAAAACAGCTGGCAAACAACCTATACTTACCAACAGAGCCTCCAGTTGACAGCTGACAAAACTCAAACAGGCCATCAAATACAGGACAATCTTCTCCAACATTAACTGTGTAAGAAATGTATTACTTTTCAAAAACACCATTCCAACGGCATTGCTATATGCATGGATAACACTTACAGATGCAATGCATAGTTCATGCAGCATTTTAACTACTCCCCCCCCATTGTTGTCAGGCTAAATTTTAAACACTGAAAACAATGTAAAGGCTTTATAATCTAAGATGACTCCAAACTATCTTTTTTTTCTTTTTAGTTTCCACAGAAAGCTTTGTCTCCTTGTTAACAAGAAGTTATTTAGATCATTTTTAGATTTTTGAAGAAATGCCCACTAACAGGTCATGTTAAGAAATGCACAATTACTTGGAAAAATAATTTGCTGAGAATAAGCATCATAAAGAGGTTACAATACTGCCTTTTAAATTGATGTAATAGCTGTCAAACTGCATTCTTATCAGTACTTTGAGCCTATTGATATAATTAAAGGAATAAATTAACAGAAAGGGTGAGCAGTGAATAATGTACAGTTTTTACCATCTCCCTCCAACAGGAATGAGTATCTCCTTTTCTTGACTTAAACACATTTTCACACAGTGATTTTTACTTCTCTACTCTTCTAAAAGCCATTCTTCTTCAGAAAGATTTTGCATTAGAACAGATTTTAAGACACTTTTGCAAACAGCTCACAACTAAAGTTTAATCTGCGCATTAAGCCTACAGAAAGTATTATTTCACATCCAGAATATACCCTGTGAAAGGGGAGGCAAAAATCCTTCCACAAGCTTAGAGAACATTTTTGCCAATATGGCTGCTTTTAATAGAAAAGTCCCAAATTAACGTAGCTAAAGGCAGGCACGTGTTACTCTTGTTACAGTATTTCTCTAATGCACCCACACCATTAAGCCATGTTCATACCTCTGTATTGGTGAATATTTAAACAATGCTAACCATGAAAGCACGTACACATAGATTTAGCCTAATGTTGACACTTACATCTCTGCATTTGCTTGCTGTACTCAGACATATTGTCAGGCCTTATTGATCGGAGAAATTTGATGTATTCATCACTATGGTACTTGGTCATTTCCTCAGCAGTAGCTTTGTGGGGTCGCTGATAACAAGAACAAGTTACAAAAATAATCAGTGCTCTGCAAAATCAGCTAACAATTGGCTAAAACAGACAACTCGAAAGAAATCTAATCTACTTTGAAGGGAGAACAGTCAAACTGATAGTAGTGCTGTTTTACATAAAGCAAGGACTACTCTGTTGTTAGTATACAACTCAATTAATTCTTTGTGCAGTTTCCCCAATGTCCCCCCAACACCCCACGCCCCCAATCATAAAAATACCGGTGACAAGTCTCTACTGGGGCTCCACCTCACTTCTTCCAGGCATAGACAACAATCTGCAATTCTCACCAGTTACAAAATACTGCTTCATTTCTAAGTAGGAGAACTCTGAATACTCTATTTAAGTATTTTCCATTTCCACTTCTCTCCATTTATTTCTGTGAGAATACTTGAAGCCCTTTAAAAATAACTTAAAATGCTTCAGTGGACATTCTATTGCTTATACTCACATAAATTTCCATTTTTCTGTACAAGCCATAATTTAGCAGCAAATTGTGGGTCATTCGGATCCTGTGAGGTTTCATTGGATGCCCTTGTCCATAGTAATAGTTTCCAATATCACCTGTCAATATTATAGAAATGAATAGCTATTCGTGTTACAAAACAACTTTTCATTGCTACTTAAAAGAATCATTCCCAGAAGAAAGCAAGTATGATGAATTAAAAAAAAAAAAAGGTCATATGTCAGAAGCAGAGGGCAAAAAGGAGGCCAAATCTAACACCTTTACTACAAGTAGACAGTAGTGGGGGAGCAGAGATGCCTACAAGAAGTGGTTTCAAATCAAGAGTGAAGAAAACAGTGGGCAGGAACTGAAGAGTAAAGTAATGGGAAACAAAACTGGAATTAAGAGGGGAGCAGAAACTACTGATGACATAGCCACATTATACCACAACAGAGGCTGTAGTAAAACCTACCATTTTGCAGGAGCTGATTTTAAGATACCATTCTCAGCCTGCCCTTAACTACTAACCCTAGCAGTTACATTCCAGAAGTCAGCTTCAGATCCATTGCTGCAACCACATGCACAAACATTCCCCAGCCACCTGCTGCTAGTTTAACAGAAACCTTGTAATCCAGATTAGCCCGGCTCTATTAAATTGGAAAGCTACTAGACACACAATTAAGATAACAAAGTTGACATTCACTTCCAAGAAAAGAATGGCTGCTATCATGGGCTAGTTAAGTTTTCTCACCAGCTCGGGTACTGTTAGAACATACACGCCTCCACTTTGAACACTGACGTTCCCAAGACACAATTTTAAATAGAACTAGTGGTCCATATTTCCATTCTGGAAACGCAAACAAGCCTAAAAGGTATGTGCAGTTGTCAATGGCTTTCAGCTGGAGAATTCCATAACAACTCTTCACAACAGTTCCTCTTTTCTTTTTGACCAAATTTCCTGGTAGGATTAGTGAACTCTACCTTCTTGAAATTTTTACTTTTCTTTCACATCCTCCAACATACTCTGCCTTGTCCACTGGGAACAAAAGAAATACTATTTTCACAGCGTCATACTATTTTACAAATGTTGGTAGTCAGACGTAAGACTGCTACAAAACAGCTTTCGTTTCACCTCTTCAACATGAGCTCCAGCTCAGGAGGAAGGGAAAATGTCAGCTTGCAGTAGCATCACCAACTACCAAGAAAAGCAAGCATTACAGTGAGATTATAAATCTCAAAGCATTCCAAAATCAAGCTTTCAGTTTTCAAAGTGACAAGGAGAGTAAGGACACTTAGGAAAACAGATATAACTTCATCTTACACTACATTAGGTTATCTAGAAAAACAATTGCTCAGCACCTAGCTCTTAGCCATCCCACAACAAAGGAAATACCAAGTTTTAGCATTAAGTTAAGAATTTTGAAGAACCTGGACCTACTCCTAACTTAGGTATTTAAGTGGAAGATTAGTACTTCTTGTCAGTTACTAAGACCTGGAGTCTTGCAGATACTTATGGCAACCCTGCACTTTTGGTCCAACCCCAGGTTAAGAGCAAAAGGTATTAAGAGAGTATAACCATACCCCTTCCTGCCAGCAAAAACATTTCCCAAGTATTTTACAAAACAGTACCTTACAAACTTGGTGTTTAGGAAAGATCCATCACAGCTCTTTGAAACTAATGACTGGAAGATGGAAATGAACCATTTACTAGCCCTACTTTGTTTAATGAAGTTACTGTTAAGTCCCAGATTTACAAAGCTTCAAGCTACGAAGAGCTTAAAATTTTGACATTTTTAAGACAATAGTGACTTTCAATAACATGACGCTTCTGAGGAAACTTCATTCCAAATGCATTTGTGGCTTAAAGAATGTGTATGTATTTCATACCTTTTTTTTTTTAAACAGGTCATTTCAATTTTAACTACTTCAGCTTGTATAGTCATTATCACTGACGTTTTACTCAGAATGCTGATGGATAAGGAAGCAGACAATTTTAACCTCTTTATCAATGACCTGGATGACGGGATTGAGTGTACCCTCAGGAAGTTTGCAGATGACACTAAGCTGGGTGGAAGTGCTGATCTGCTTGAGGGTAGGAAGGCTCTACAGAGGGACCTGGATAGGCCGGATCAATGGGCTGTGACCAATTGTATGAGGTTCAACAAGGCCAAGTGCCAGGTCCTGCACCTGGGTCACAACAACCCCATGCAACGCTACAGGCTTGGGGATGAGTGGCTGAAAAGCTGCTTGGCAGAGAGAGATCCGGGGGTACTGGTCGACAGCCGACTGAATATGAGCCAGCAGTGTGCACAGGTGGCCAAGAAGGCCAACGGCATCCTGGCTTGTGTCAGAACTAGCGTGACCAGCAGGACCAGGGAAGTCATCCTTCCCCTGTACTCGGCACTGGTGAGACTGCACCTCGAATACTGTGTTCAGTTTTTGGACCCTCACTACAAGGAAGACATTGAGGTGCTGGAGCGTGTCCAGAGAGGGGCAACGAAGCTGGTGAAGGGTCTGGAGGACAAGTCTTATGAGGAGCGGCTGAGGGAACTCCAGTTGTATAGTGTGGAGAAGAGGAGGCTGAGGGGAGACCTTATTGCTCTCTACAACTACCCGAAAGGAGGTTGTAGTGAGGTGGGCGTTGGTCTCTTCTCCCAAGTAGCAAGTGATAGGACGAGAGGAAACGGCCTCAAGTTGCGCCAGGGAAGGTTTAGATTGGATATTAGGAAAAACTTTGTCACAGAGAGGGTTGTCAAGTATTGGAACAGGCTGCCCAGGGAAGTGGTTGAATCACCATCCCTGGAGGTATTTAAAAGACGTGTAGATGAGGCGCTTAGGGACATGGTTTAGTAGTGGACAGGTACGGTTGGATTCGATGATCTTAAAGGTCTTTTCCAACCAAATGATTCTATGATTAAGAATGATTTTCTATCTTATGTAAAATGTAAGATCTGTTATTTTCCCTTATGAAAAAGGAAAAAAAAATTAACAAGCTTCCCAAATACACTTGCAACATATCCTTCGGTATATTGCAATTAATCAATTAAACAGATTCAAAATTAAGCATATTTCTACATAACATATACTGCAGTGTACACTTTAAAAAAAAAAAAAAATCAATCAATAAATTAAGCATACCTTTTAACTTTCACTTTATTTTTCACCAGAAAGGAGAACTTTTAAAAGAACTGGCAAGTTGGTAAATTTAATGGGAGTTTATTTAATCAAATAGAAGATCTGTGGGTGAGTATCTTGCAGAAGCATATTGATCCTTCCATATTAGAGGTCAGCAGTAATGACTAACAATAGATATCAATATAATACACTTTAGCAACAGGCAATACCATTTACATCTTTCAGGTCTTAGCATCACCAACAGAAAAGGGTTTTGGCATTAGCCTCATTAAAAAAAATTCAAACATAGGGACAAAAAGCCCATTAAGTTTCAAGGGACTGTTGCAATGTGTATGTTGGCAGGGGTGGGGAAGGAAAAGGTATGCAATGGGTTCCTCTCTCCTCATTAGCCACCATCACATCACAAATGGGACCAATCTTGGAGACATCATCCTGTCTGTGGTGAAGGCAAAGGTGTCAAAAGTCTCTCCTCCTTTACCCAATGAAGAAGAAGGTGCCCTTCCTGGTACAAACACTTCATCCACTGATCCTGAAACCTATATATCTCTTCTTTTTATATCACAGCCTTACTGGAGTACTTTGTGGAGAAAAGCAAGGTGTACCAAGAGCTAGTGTGTGCAGGGATGGGACACCTCCCCCACTGACGGAGCTAAAAAGCTCTGCACTTAGTGCCAGACTAACTCTGACTAGAATATGCATATATATGAGAAATGGGTACAGGGAGGCCAAGTGCACGAGACTAGTATTGCAGATAGTACGAGTACTCAATCCTAAACTTGTCAATACAAAGGTAAAAATCATACAGAACTGTTACAACTATATTTTATATCACTCACTAGTGTGGATGCACATGGAAAGTGCAAAAGAAAAGAAGATAACTGAAAGAGGAAGCAGGGGAGAAAAATGCAAAGTAGTACACACAGAAAGTTGGCAAATCTATTAATCTTTCACAGCAAGGCTTCGAAGACTGAAATTTGCTGTTTTATACCAGAAAAACTATCAGCTAAATGGCTCCCATTAAGAAGTAACAACATAATCTTTGAAAAGTTGAGTCCTTAACTAAAACAAGATGAATCAAGTGCCAATTTAATGCTAGCACGAGTTTACTGTCCTGCACTGTTCACCATGTGATGCAAAATGTGATACCAACAAATGACCAGAAGACCTACCCAAAAATTAAGTTGTTACATACACCGTCATGCTCTGGGTTTAAATATGTATATATATATATAAAATTACTTCTCAGTTCATACAAGTTACTTGCCTAAATTCTGAAGAGAGCTATCAAATAAAAATAAACCACAATTCCTTTGATGAACATACGTTTTAGACACTCACTTCTCTATCCGAGACTTCAGCAAGGTCTACAGATCTTAAATATTCTAAAACAGAGAAAAATACAAGAGGCTACATGCCGTAAAGGAGCTTCAATTATGTCTGACAAACACACAACCGACTAACCAAAGCTGCTATGTCCCCCAAAAAAGCACATTAGTCTCTCTCGTTACTAAGATATACAGAAAAATAACACCTTTAAATTAACCCATTACAAAATAGTCTTAATGGCCTGAACAAAGAGGTGAGATATGATGTTTACTTATCTTTTTTGATACTTTGTAACTTGTAAGTTACATTACTTTGTAACTTTGATACAGATAAATTATGTAATCTGACCATATCTCTGCTTATTTTAAGTACGGTTACCATGAAATCATGAGGTATTTCAGAACTGCACTAAGTGCAGAAACCTAACCGCTACAATGGAAACTACATTAAAAAAAAAAACTTAATAGCAGTAGTTACATTCGGATTGACTTCTGCAATATTAACGGGTGAACTCATGTAAAGATGAATGTAAAAGAGATCATCAATGCCTAATCAATCCAACAAACAGCTATTCAAACAGGCCTAAAATTACTGCACTAGCATCTGAAGGGTTGGGGGTTTCGTTCTGTTTTTAAAAATTAAGCAGACAGCAAAAGACAAGCAAAGTTCTGACTTTAGAGCCCTGAGCAGAGGTTGGACGCCACTGCCATGTTTGGAAGCCACTGTGCAAAGCATTGATGAATTTCCATGAAACACTCTTCAGTTAAAGCTTACATCTGCAGATAAGATGAACTTAAACTAGAAGTGGTAACGTACTTAAACAATGTCTGAATATAGTAGCATTCTGCCCTATTAAAACAGGTTTATTCTCGTCTTTATGGGTGGAACCAACCACATTCTGATGCAAATTTTTCATGAAGGTAGAGCCTTTTGAACACCCACATTAAATTATGCACAACAAGCAATCTAAATAATACTGCTAGTGCACTGGCATGGAATGAATACACTTCTTAACTGTAGCCATGATAGTTGCTGCATGATACTCTAGAACTGTGCTTTGCTGTACAGGAGCACAGAGTTGGAAAGACCATCTGGGTCCTGTCCTCATTGCTATGGGCAACTGTACAACACGCACCTATTTTGGGAGAGGCCACTGAACTACCTGAGCCACATGCTGCAAGACCATGGCAACAACCTGAAGACACATGGTAACAGGCTAAAATAAAAGCTACAACATCCTTCCATATCTAGCATGGTTCTAAGCAGTGTGAGCAACGGACTTCGCTAAGCTATGGCCATATATATATTAAGACTAGAAGCATTTATTAAAAATATTTTGGATAAGATGACTAAAGTATCTTCACTTGCACGTTTTTAGTTCTTCCCATAGTATACTGGCTCAAATTCAAATAAAATTCCTGACCTGAGCACGATCACAAACAGTGCAAATTCTGCAAACTGGATGTGGCTAACAGTCTATTACAAACAAACTGCAGAAAATGGAATCAAGCTTCTTCTACCCAAAGTTTACCAGTTCCGGGTACAGCATGAAGGCTATTAATGTTTTCTGATAATTAACAGTTTTAACAGCAATACACTCTGAGAAAACTTGGTAAGTGACAGGCTAATTTAAAAAAGCAACTTTATCACACTGAGCTTCACAAAAAAGCATGTAGGAATTTACTGCATCTCAAAAGATACATATATATGCTTCTAGTACTTTTCAATGCTTTTTAGTGTATACATTTAAAGAAACAGAGTGAAAGTATGTGTGAATGGACAATTATGACAAAAAATGGTCATTTACTTCAGTTATGATGTGCTTGGAGACACACCACTACCTCAGTTGTGTGCTTGAGGTTATCTTTGTATTTTTTAGTTTTGAATTATTTAAGGCTTCGAACACTCCCCTCGCTTTGATTCAAGACTTTGCTGGTACAACAGAGTTACAAAATACTCAGAATTGCCAGATGAACCACAAATTAGCATTAGAAATATTTACTGCACGTATTAACTCTAAAATTTCTTCTAATAACTCTATTTGCAAAAGAAGTGTAAAATTGGCCTTGGCAATAAAAAAATAAATAAGACACCAAAACCATTCCAAAGCTGTTCATTTCTGTCACAGAGAAAGCATTTTTTAAAATCACTTTTACAACATATACTCCTTTCTCTACGTTATTGTTAACAGCACATACCCTAGTCTATGTATTCAACAAAGATATGAGCTACAACTGCTTTTAAGTCGCCATTATCCAGCCACCTCAAAACTTCTTCCTTCTCCAGTTTCTCCCCCCTCTTCACTAGTATAGCTTTTTGGCTGTTAAGGGAGTCTGATACTAGCACCGAGTACCAAAATCCAGGGATCACAGAAAAACTGAAGATATCGATATCTAGTAAACTACAGCCACCTGACTTTATTTAAACAAAAAAGGAGGAAAAAAAAGGAAAAAAGCATATTGATTAAAAAAAAAAACAAACATGTAAATATTTGCAGAAAGCAAGCTTCTAAGCTATCACTGCAGTCTTCCTTTCAACAAGGCAAAAAGTGATTCTTCTTCCCTAGGAAAAGTAAGATCCCAGCCTCACCAAAATTATCCCTAACAGGGGCCTCCTTTCCCCTTTAGACTGAACAAAGAACCAGAGCTAGCAACAAAGAGAAGGGGGCGGCAACCACCACTCTGCCTCCTTTACTGTGGTAAAAAAACCAAGACAGGCCCCACAAGATCTGCCATCTCTAAAGAATGGCAGATTTGCTACAGCAGCAGACACCTTTGATATCTTAGTGGGTTTAGCCATTCATCTTCATTTCCAAAATGGTGAAAACACCGAAGTGCTACAGCAAAACAGCCTCAACCTCCGTTTCCAGTTTCACCAATGCCAGTTTCAGATACTAATTTAAAGGACTGTTACAACAGTAGCCAATTAAAAAAAAAAAAAAAATCAGATCTCTCAACTAATCTGACCAACGAGTTTACTTTCCCAGTACAAAAAAGGAAAACCAAATGCAAACTCAAGAAGAAAACGAAAAGTTCTCGCTGCTGTGGCCAGAGAGAACCACAGACAAGTTGCTGCAAATAACGAAGTACAAGCTTTATGTACTTTTTCGACGTGACTGACAACGCAGATCACAAGTCACTGTGTCCTCATCAGACAAGCGTGCAAACTTAGAGGGCCTGCATGCAACTCGAATTTCACTATTATTAAACACCTACGCGTGCAACTTTCGTGTTTTGCTGGAGGAGAGGCTCGTGGAAGCCAAACCTGCACTCCGACGCATGTTCGGGTGGGGGGGGGAGTCCCCCTGCCCCCTCCGCACACCAGATCTTGCATGAAAGCCAGAGGAAGGGAAAGGCCTCAGCGCAAGAATCACCAGGTGCCGAAGCTACACATGGCCTAGACTTTTTTTTGCAGGGGAGGAGCCAGACACGGCAGCGACTCCAACGCCTCTATGCTTAGCGGATGAAGGGGAGTGTCTCAACTTTTCTTCTTTTTTTGGGGGGGTCGTGGGACACACGCACACACACACAATAGACACAGCATTCACCGCCGGGCCCGGCAGCCGTTCCGCGGCAGGCCAGGCAGCTCCCCGACCCGCATCTCGCCTGGCTCCAACCCCCTCCTCCCACACACA
>VYZW01035494.1:116463-145324 GCA_013401315.1 Balaeniceps rex | reverse complement strand
GAGGCAAGAGGTGGCTGCAGCCAAGCTTCAGGTTGATGCAGAGCTAGGAGTACTCCTGACAGTACGTGGGCCCTGTTGACACTGTTGCTGCTCAGTATCCCTATTCTAGAAGAAGTTCAAAGCATACTGCACAGTATGCATAGCAATTACTTCTTCCAAAATTAAGGCATGCTGTGCAAAATGAAAGTAGTTGGGGTTTTATATGAAGAGCTTGACATCTGAATCAAGTTTCAGTTTAAGATCTACCAGCAGCTTTCTCTGCCTGCCTCAGCTCAGCTACAAACACAGGAAGAGGAAATACAGAAAGTTAACATGATCATATTTGTACTTACCCAAGAACTACAGCTTTCTTGTATTTTGTATTTGTATAGCAGTTCGCACTTGTTAGAACTTGAGGTCTGATATATCCAAGTCTGGGGATGTGTATCAGTTAAACAAAAGATTACTATTTCTTCAGCTGAGATGAAAATCCAATATTTAGGGATTTGCACTCATTGTAGAACTCTTGACCAAGGTTTCTTCATTTACTGGAGACTCCAAAAGTACCTAGAAGCACTGATTGATACCACATGTACCCTTATATTAGATTATGTAAATGCCTACTTGTTATCAATGTCACTCATCAAAACAAGTACATGCCCAAACACAGGTTAGATCTTTGTTCCCAGAATTAGATTATTGTCACTCCCAGAGATACCTAACAGGAAACTGGGTCCTTGTAGCTGATAAAAATTGTCTTTATATTGTTAGAGAGCACCAACTGTGAAATACATTTATGTTAAACACATGTATACACATAACACCCTGAGGATAAACCTAGGACACACTGAAATAAAAACGGGTTCTGGATTTTTTTTTTCCTCTTCACCTTGGAACAAAAGGATGATATTTTGTCATGTAGCCAGGTGGTGTAGCATATTTAAGAAGCATTTGCTATATTCCATTTGGAAATTTCTCTCAGAAATAACATACAAAATTGATTTCTACAGCTTCTCATACAGCTGATGATGTGCTTCTTACTGTGCTTCTTGCTGCAAACTGCAGCAAAATACCTGCATGACATTATAAGCTATAATAGGCATGATATTATTCACCTACTACTAACTTCCTTCTAGTCTCAGCCTGCTTAATGCTGTCACTGCTTGAACAGAGTTAGATTGGACTCCAGAACATCCATACATTGGTTACCTAATACAAAACAAAGTATTATATACTACTTTGACCATTGAAATTCAATGCATTTGTGAAGTTACTCAGTGTTTTGTAGTTGCCTGATAGACATTTGTATCCAAACAATATAATAGCACAAGTCATCTGGCTCAATATGAGGAATACTTTTACTTGCACTGTGAAGGGAATTCAATACAAGCATTGTCAAAGTTCTTCTTAGGGACTTTATCTAAAGAAAAAAGTTAATAATTACATTAATAAATTACACCATTAGTTTCAGATGGGTACTCAACCTCATATAGAAATAGCTTATTTTGGTTTAAATGAAACTGAAGTGACATTAGCCAAATCAAGAGAGGTTGCTTTACTTTCAGGGTAAAAATGACTATACATGTTCTTCTAACACCTGAACTTATTTAAGCATAGTTCTCATTTAGAGAAGCTCCTAGAATAGTAACTCATACCTGAATCAAGCAAGTGCAAACAAGCAGACAAAGTTATCCTTTAGCCTGAGAGATAAGAACGCGTTCACTGAATTTACAATAATGCAGTATTACGGTAAGGACACTATTAAACAGCTCAGTAAAGCTTAAATATCAAGTTTCAAAGGTATGTATACAAGGGTGATTTCCTAGCCCAGTCTCACTTCTAGAGATGCAAGTTCTGCAGATACATCCAAACCTACTTGTTAAGGGAACAGCATGGCAGCCATGCTACACAAAACCTAATGATACAGAAGAAACTCTGGAGCAGTTACTCCCCACAGTAAGCACACATGAACATCAGCTCTTTGAGTCCCAGGCCGGTTCTGAGACAGAAAAGACTATATAACAGTGGGAAAGGCAACTATTCCATTTTAATATGTAGCTACATACATACATGATTTTACAACATAATGGAGATATTTTTATACCTTTCTGTAATTGCTTGTTGCTGCTACTGGATGACTTTTAGCTTTATGTCACACTTTATCTGCATCATTATACTAGCGTTAGCTTGTTCTTTCACACAGTATTTATGCTGTACCTTAGTATTTAGTAAGTGACATAAAAAAAGGAGCAATAAGGAGCTTTTAAACAGAAGAATAACTTTCAGCTTCAGCATTTGCAGCCAGCATTGCAATAGAAAGTATTATTATTTCTTACATCTCTCTCCTAAAGCACTTCTACTATGAAAGCTCAGTGAATGCTTATGCAAACAGTGAATGAGAAATCTTTATAGATAAGAGTTTAAACTTTTATTTTTCTTATCCATAAGTGATCAAGACAGCATTCTCAAATCCAGAGTAACCCCCTCACATAAAAGCCAAGCAGGCTGTTTTAAAACAGAGAGCTTAAATGAAAGCTCTATAGCACCTTTTTTTTTTTCCCCCTCCTAGCAGCTGCTATAGAAAAGTGGCATTACCCATACCACAGAAATCATGACCAGATCACCTTCCTTCTCTCTCCTTGCATAATCTAGAAGCCGAATGGTACAGCTACAAAACTTCCTATTATCTAGCTCATTACTTACCCAAACTGTGCAACCCCACCCACACTCATGTGCTTACAGCCACCTCAGTTCATTTTAGCAGAACTCAATAAATAATCAAGTTAAAAAAAAAAAACAAAATGCAACACCAAAAAACCTTTAAAGAGCAAAGGAAATTTTTCACCTACCAATTAAGGAGCTTCCTCATTATCAAAGGCCAAAGAGAGCCCTTTAAACTACCTCACTCCAGACCATACACTCAGAAAAACCAAACTAATTTAACCTAGAGATACACAGAAGATCTTTTCATTAGTTTGCCTCTTCAGAGAACAGCTATCCCTTATACTATGAAGTATAGTGCAACCCAACCCTCCCATCCTTCTTCAACCATAGTCATAGTCATACTCATTCTTCCCCCTGCCCCTCCTGCTTTTTTATCTGTGAAAGTAAGTATTTTCAGGTGTTACCTATTAGCAGCATTCACAGCCACAAACTTGTAATCACACATACATAAATGTAAGGAGAAAGTCACAGACAACACTATTGACTTGCCCCATTGTCCAGTAATACTAAAAATCTGTTGACAGCACAGAAGAGAGTTAACGTGGAAAAAGTAGTTTTCTCAAGAAATTCATAGATTTTACAGGAGTTCTAGAAAGCATAAGAGTAAATAGGGCTTTCCTAAGAAGGAAACACAGGTTTCATCATGCAGATATCTTGCTAATGAAATCACTATGCAGTATGTCGAAGTCATTAAAGTACAAATAGATAAAGAGAACTAAATAGAAAACTATGTGAGATTTGGGTTTTCTCCCTTGGTTATTTGTGCAATAAGCACTGGCAATATTGCTATCTACTAATTGCTTTTGAATTTCAAGAGGGTAGACTGCTGAATATTCTTCCTTAACCATTGCTGGAAAATGCTAAGACTCATAGTGGTTTTGTATTAATGCTATGAAATAGTCGTTACTGTTGGTCTGGGAGCTAAGGGAAATTGCCCTGTCCTGGATGCTCATGTCAATAGTAAAACATGGCAGTGTTTTCAGTTTAAGTGGTAGGCTGGTATATTCTCTTACATGCCTATCATTTCTCTGTGAAGTGTTTTCATCTCTATGTGATGTGTGTAAACATAATACATCAGTAGTATATTCTGTCTGGGACAGCTATAACCACCCATTGAATCTCTTCTGTAATTGCCTGAAACTGGTTCCCTGTTCAGTTGTGTATGTGGCAATCTGGTAGCCAGGAAAAGTCTGTCTTCAGCGCGCGGCACGTAAACACAGATGCAGTGTTTATGCAAAGCGGCATGATATAATGCAATAGTTCTATTGCTTGTCTTTCTCTTTAAAAAAATGGCTACATAATGTTTTTAAAGCACATAATCATCAATATTCAAATATTTTCTTTTAAAAACTTACTTTTTATAAAGTTGGTCGGAGTAGGAAGGTGGATCAGAAGAAATATGCAAGCTAGGTATAGTATAATGAGAGTAATGTAATTCACCTTTCCTATTTGTATTGAAAACTTTGACAGACCTAGACAAAATAGTATACATTCACCCCTGTAACAACTTAGATGGCTATCACTTGCTTTTGCAGTTAAAATACTGTTTCTTGGTGACTGCTAGAGCACCTGGTATATGCAATCTTCCAATGTTCTTTGTTTGCAAAGAGAGATCACTTTAAATTTTGCTAGCTTTCAGTGAGATGACTGAATTATATTCTCTGTATCTGGTAATGCCTGAAGAAAGATAGACATCTTTTTAAAATAAAATCTGGCAGATAGTTACAACATTCAAAAAATATAGTTAAAAAAGTAACCATCAATATATTTCCCAGAGCTACAGACCTCCATATGAAGCACAGTACTTGTGACTTACTGATGTCTGCTTTACTTTGCTTTATCCTACCTACTTCTGAGCTAAATACTGAAGTTGGGAGGAAGGTAAACTTGTGTAAAGCAGCAGACAGGTCTTCTCAACCTATAAATGATGTTTTCATAGCTCTGTATGCTTACAAATTGCTAGGGTTACATTTTCTTAGCAGCAGTCTAATTTGCAGAAATTAGTATGGACAAACGCAGCTTTTTGTTTTCAGTAAGTAGTGGGAAACTTGTACCCTTGTGGTGGGAAACAGTCTGCTGGTAGAAAGTCCCCAGATGAGGAGCATTATCAGGCCATGGGAGAGCAGTGTGCAGAGTACCACTGTTCTACAGCAACTCCCGAAGAGTGAGTTCTGAACTGCTATAACCTATAAATCACTTCCTTATTTCTTCTCTTGTCTCAGGGGGTGAACAGGTCACAGCTGATAAGGCATTCTGGTCCCTGCATGATTCACTCTCCATCCTGATTCCTTGATTAACCCTTCATATGTCAAGGAAACAAAAACCAGTGAGCCACTGGCCATCTGCAAACACCCTGCCAGTGCTAGTTTTTGCGTATCAGGTGTACCATGTGAAGTGTTATTAAAATAAAGCTGTATCTGCATAAAGAAAATGCACCAATTTAACTTAAATCAAATTTAAAACCAATTTAAACTGTAGTGAGGCACTGGGTGAACACTATTTCAATTCGACAGCGGCAGGTTAGCTTCAATTTAAACTGATTGTAATCTTCGGAGACTAATCTGATACAAAGCAGCATACACATGGTCATTTGTATCAATTAGAAAACAATTTAAGGTAAACAGGGGCAAACGTCTCATATAACTGGCGCCTATCAGTTTGAATTTCCTATCTGATTCAGTCTTGGCAATGAATAAATTGCCAATGAATAAAAAGAGAGAAAATAAATGGAATTCTGGAGTCTGTAGACAGTTCACTGCTCGGAGGACAAGACTGCCCACTACTCAGTTAGCCATACCAGTGCAAGGGTAAAAAACAAAAAGGGTGACCTGAGGATGGATGCGTCTGAGGAGACGTGCCGTTGTCAGCATGCAGATGAGATCCTTGGCAATTCTCTTTGGCTTTATTTCTGCTGTGCAGGAATTACCAGCGGGCTGTGGATCAGCAATCTCATTATTGCAAAGTCATGAATGTTCCTTTTGTTCTTAGCATGGATATATCACAGGTGCAATGTACCACAGCATTTCTTTGCAGCACAGCAAACCTGAGTGTCAAAGAACAGAAGCAAAGGTGAGAAAAAGCGTTTTTACAAAATGGGTCCCAAAGAGAGATTTTCTTGTTAATTCTCATAAATCTAGTCAAAAAAGGTCGTCATCTAGAAGTTTTTAAGCAACTATGATTTTTTTCAGGAAGCCCACTGGAAAAAAAAATCATTATCTCTCCCAAATACCAAAGTACCCATTCTACCCTACTGACCCAGCTTAATATTACATTCTAGAAACCATATTAATTTCACATTTTAGGGCCTGTGATTTATTGGTAGCTGTCTGTAATAAAGTATCATATTGTACTGAGATGAAAATACTGCGTTGTATATACTGTGCATATATTGTCACTTTACTAGCAGCACTGCCTTCAGAAAAGGAAGCAAGTTCTTCTCCACCCCTCTCTGCCATCATTTTGCCTGGAGCCACCGATGTTGATGTGCTGGCTGTACACTCACTTCTCTGCCAAGATTCCTGTTTCCTCACCTCACCCCACTTGATAAGCAGATTTCTTCAGGAGTATCACATTCATGCAGGTGGTGGCTGGGAGATCAAAGCATTTGAAGGGCAGGCTGAAGCATGTTTCTTGGCACTGAAGTGATCAAGGAGCAAACCAAAACAGAGGTTTTAGGTTCTTGCAGAAGAAAAAAAATGAGAGAATGTCCCTGTTACATCTTTATTCCTTGTTAAATTGTCCATGCCATTTTATTTGCTTTTTAATCAGTTTTAGCCCATGATATATTCAATATGAGGGTTAAATAACAGACACCTTAGAAGGCTGTCTCATCGCTAGCATGGCCACATCTGTCTTACTGGCCCCTACAGCACTTTCCTGTTTCCAGATTTGGTTGTGCACCTCAACAGCAGGCCAACAGGACCAAGAAAAGTGTCTCATGCACCATCCTCATCTTCTCAGTCTTTTCCTTGGTTTCTGCACAAGTCAGTGGGTCCCTTGGCACATCCGTCAGAATGCCATTCTGGGCAAAGATCAGACAGGCAGGGGTGTGGGAAGTGTCACAGGGTGCTTCAGCAGTGAGAAGACTGTGGGGACAATAAGAGCAATAAGGTGAGTCAGATCTGCTAAGTACTCATATGGTATTACAGTAATATGTAGTGTCCACTAGGGTGAAAGCTAAGAAAAAGAGTGATATGAAATGTAATGACATAAGACAGCATGATAGTAAGGTTGCCCTCTAAAATGACCAGAAGGAATGACAAGGAAGCAGTCTGCTTTAGCAAGATCATAGCCAAGAAAGAAGCTGTGACTAGTTGCATCTTACATATACCCCAGCTCTAAATCTAGCCTGATTCTTTCATATCTCCAGCCCCAACTAGGGTCTCTCACTCTTTCCCAGCATCACAAATTCCAGAGTCTCCTGGTAGTCACTTCTGTATTTTAGGTTTTCCGTGATGCTTCCTGCCTGAAGAGATGAGGCAAGTCAAAAAAGATGCATTGATCTGATGAGAGATGCAGAGGGAGAAAGCTGGTTCAGGGCCTGAGAATGAATTCTTAAATTCTAAGCTTTAGCTCGCTTGTATCAAGCATTTTTTTTTCCCTCTTTTTCTTCAAATGTGATTTACTTAAGCCTAAATGTCTATGCAAACAGCTGGTTTAGCACCTAAGCTAATTATACAGCTGAGGATCTGGACAAGTTACATTCCAAGTAATTCCCAGACTACCTACTTTCACTGCAGTTTACTTAGATAGCCAAACCTATTTTGAGAGCACTGAGTACTTATTTCTGCTACTGTTTTTATGTCAAAAGTTTCAACAGTTTTAAATATATCTTCTGTCTCCCAAGAGACCTAGGTTTTAAAAGCAAAATATAGCAGAAACCAAAGGCTGTAGTTCTGACATGAAAAGCAAATAACAGAACTAAATCTCATATCTTTTTTTTCTACTCAGGTATTTAATACTCTGTCATGGATAATATGAAAACTTGAGGTTACTCTGTGTCCTGGTTTCAGCTGAGTTAGAGTTACTTTTCTTCCTAGTAGCTGGCATAGTGCTGTGTTTTGGATTTAGTAGGAGAAGAATGCTGATAACACACTGATGTTTTAGTTGTTGCTAAGTAATGCTTAGACTAGTCAAGGACTTTCTTTTTCAGCTTCCCATGCTCTGCCAGGTGCACAAGAAGTTGGGAGGGGGCACAGCCCAAGATAGTTGATCCAAGTTGACCAAAGGGCTATTCCATACCATATGACGTCATGCTCAGTATATAAACCGAGGGGAGTTAGCCGGGGGGCAGCGATCGCTGCTCGGGGACTGGCTGGGTGTCGGTCGGCGGGTGGTGAGCGGTTGCATCACTTGTTTTCTTTTCCCTGGGTTTTGTTTGTCTCTCTCATTCTCCTTTTCATTACAATTATTATTATTATTATTATCATTATTATTATTATTACTATTATTATTATTTTATTTCAATTATTAAACTGTTCTTATCTCAACCCGTGGGTTTTCTTACTCTTGCCCTTCCGATTCTCTCCCCCATCCCACCGGGGAGGGGGAGGGTGAGCGAGCGGCTGCGTGGTGCTTAGTTGCCGACTGGGGCTAAACCACGACACTCTGTCATACATAACCTGATGGCCTAATTCTCCACTACTTTGCTTTTTATGGAGTCCAGAAATAAAGCAGGATTTAGTACTGTCCATGAAGTGTCCCCTGATTCAGATTTTCAAAAGGTAATGATTAAACATCCTGAGGTATCAATATGCAGCTTTCACAATGTTGTGAACCACAGGATAAACATATGAAGTTGTGTATGCCTACCTTCTATTCCAGGGGTGGGAAAGAAGTACCTACAGATTTGTTTAGCAAAAAGGTAAGGAAACAAGTGTTTTCAAATTCACAGCTTAAAAAGAGGAGAGAGTGAATTTGCCAGTTAAGAATTTGCTGCATTTTGGGCAACTGGCAGATTCTCTATGTTGTCTAATGTTCAAGGAGTTTCCGAAGATGAATAAAGACTTATGCCAAACCTGACGTTTTTCAAGAGAAGAAAAACAGATCAAGTCACATTTCTTGGTGCTTTTTTAGAAGAAAAATACTGACTTCCTTTACATCTGAAGACAAGACTCTAAGCTTTGAAGTGACTTTTTCAGGGGGCTATATTTCACATCAAGTGGATATATATAACTGAAATTTTATCGGTGGGAAGTGTTGGGTTTTTTAATTATTGTGCTGTTTTTAGCTGTGGTGAAGTCTGTTTCAGTGTTCAGTGTGCATTCTGGAGTACAGGAAGAACTCGCTGTGCTTCTGTCCCTGCCGACTCTTGAAGCAGTACAGACAACTAGCTGACTCATCTTCCAAAAAAGAGAAAATGCAGCCACCAATTGGATGCTACTAACCAAATTCGATAGATGTTCCTCCCCAAGTCTGCAGCTGAAAAAGCAGAGAGAAGGAAACCACTGGTAGAGACTATTATAGTTTCTCAGAGTCAGAAGATAGGATGAAAGGCCAATAGGTTTCATGAAGTTTATCCATTCCACTAACCTTCTACTTTCTATTTAGGGAGATTTGGAAAAATATATTTTGTGTTAGAATTTGCCCAAGGAGCCGTATGAACTAATGAATTTATTTTTTCAAATCCCTACCTTACTGCTCTGATGAGTAAAAAGTGGTGGTTGTGTTATGGTCTCTACAAATTATGTTTCCTTTTACTTAGTACCATAGCATCGTGAGCAGATAAAATGCTGACATATTTGGACTGCTTTGCTAGATTGCTCCTGGCGTGTGTCCAAATGAGAGTGCTACAGGCCATGAACCCTTGCTTGTGTCCATGCTCTAGCCCCAAGGGATGACACAAAACACTTTATTTATGAGTAAGTAACTTAGTGTACAGGGTATCCTGAGAAAGGAGCTCTATCAATGTACCTGGACAGACTTTCCTCAGCCCTTATTTTACCATGCATGCACTGTGACCCCCCTATTCAGTGCCGCCCCCTCATGCAGCTCCTCAGCACCTACTCCAGTCTCAATGCATCAGTATCTTCTAGCAAGCACACCGATATGATACATGTGGTAGCACATGATGGTGGGAAAGATGAGAAAGGAACAAAAGACTTCAAAAACCTCAGAGGAGGGAACAGCATACTCATACCCAAACTACTGATTTCAAGGACCATGTCACCCTGCCAGGTACCAGTCATAATCTCAGGTCAGCTGCTCTGACATAATAAGAATATAATGAAGTCCTTGCTGTAAAGACTTGTTTCACCATCTTTGATGTTTCTGAAAGTATGTACTGTGTGATGACCAACAAGAGTTAATCTCCAGATGGTCTTGACTCACCGCCAAGTGAAGAAGCCTGGCTAATAAGTGGGTGGGAGGAGATGATGGAGGACAGCCGGTGACAGGAGACACAATGTTGCCTGCTGACTCTAATGAAGAGCTTGAAGGATTGGACTCTCTGGGGAAAGGGATCTCACTGCTTACTCCCTGTTGTCATCTTTCAGGTTTTTGTGGTCAAGGCCATGGCTAGGGAAGGTCCCTGCTGCACAAGTTTAGTGCCCCATCCACTGCTTTGTGGCTACGCTGAGTGATTTTCTCTGCTACCCAGCCCAGGGTTTATCACTGACATTTTTCCTTCTTTTTTCCTGCTCCCATGCTCGCTCAGAGGCTGCACAAATTGCCCTCTGCTGTGGATCTCCTGAAACACTTCACCTGAAGTAGGAAAGCCACCTTAACCCGAGCAGTTATTTTTGTCCTTAGTATCATTACAGCCTTTTTCTCCTTCCATGAACACTACCTCCATGTTTATGTATACCTGACTGGAACATCTACACATCAATAAACTCAGGAATGAACCAACTCAGGTCTACCCTGGCAAAGCTAGGGTCTTATAAAAATCTCCTCTAGAAAGAGGCTCTGGTTAGAGCATTTCAGTCTGAGTAGCAGGCTGGAGACTTTCCACACATGTGGCTCAATACCAAGTGATCCGTGGGTTTTTTTAAGAACAATGTCTTATGCTTGTAGTGGAGCTGGGTGTGAGGATGCAGTGACCACATTACAGTGCCTTGTGAGATTTATAATGGTGAATCTGAGTCCTTTCTGGAGAAGGAGACTACACTTTCAGAACATATCTAGGGGTTTCTGGAAGCACTGTGAGGA
This sequence comes from Balaeniceps rex, assembly GCA_013401315.1. NCBI lineage: Eukaryota > Metazoa > Chordata > Aves > Pelecaniformes > Balaenicipitidae > Balaeniceps > Balaeniceps rex. The sequence continues at coordinate 134,473 of VYZW01035494.1, read as the reverse complement.
CTAGGTGACCATCAAGTTTGCCCTGCAGATAATAAACAGATAATAAAGAAACACTCTATGATGGTCCCAAATAGTTTTCCAAAAGTTAGGTATTTAATCTTGAAGCCATCATAAGGGGACTTTTACAGAGCTGTATTCATCATTAGGTTAACCACCACAAGTCTCCTGTCTAACGTAGTTTCTTGATTTAGATAATGTCCTTGGAGTAGGAAGGAAAAGCTCTGAAAGAAGCTATTGCAAAAGAGTCTTTGAAGTACACTTCTGGCAGCACTTTTGCTGTTAACAGACATGTAGAATAGAAACAAAGGACTTTTGTTTGTGTTTCATACAAATCCTGAGGTTGCAAATTTATTGGATTCCTAGTTCTTCTGAGAGAGAGAGAGAGAACGAAGGAAAAAAAGGAGGGAAAGTAGAAAATTCCCCCAAATTAAAAAATAATTTACCCCCCCCCAAAAAAAAAAAGCCTTGGTATTTTTTCTTCTACCCATAACAATAGTTGCTAAATATTCTCCTCCACAGCTCTGCTTTAGAGAATTTGTCCTTATGTGAGAAGTAGCTGTGTTAATAATTGATAAGAATTGTTATTTATAACATAAAAAAACCTTTCATAAAAAATATTTCCCCAGACACAGTAGTGTTGGATGATCAGATGACCAGGCATGTGAAAGATGCATGCATGGTCTTGTGAATATGCCCCCACCCTCCAAATTAACGTTTGGGTTCCTGAGCCCAGTCCTGCTGTCTGACCTTCATGTGTCCGTGGCTCAACTTCAGCTTGCAAAGGCGGAGTATCATTGGTAAGTATTTTAAGGTTTTTTTCTGGCTGAGGGTTGGGGAAATTTGATGGTATATTGCAGTCATTCCTTTTCTGTCTCTGATAAGCAGCGATAGAAGGGTGTTGACATTTAAAGCATTATCAATGTGTAGCTAAGTTGGTTCTCACTGAGAAGGATGCGGGAATCGTTCCTCAGAACATTTTTAGTTAAGGTTCTGAAAGTGCAAGCAGATGCCACTACATCTGTTGCATCCTCTTCCCGTGTTTGAGTGCATCTCTCTGACCACGTTAGCTGGAGGTTTCAGTCTGAGGGAAACAGCAACAAACGCAGATATTTCCCCTCACCTCCCAAGCCTTTAGGATCTGGAAAACAAAGAAATAGCATTTAAAAGATGCCAACATATCTTACAGCTTACTTGCCAAATCCAAACTGTGCATATGTTAGCTATTAATATTTATGCATGTGATGCAGGAGAGACTTATTTTAATACATTTGGGGTAAATGGCTACAAATGTATGTGCTGACAACAATGTGACTAAGAGACCTGTAAATCTAAAGAAATAGCTGTTCTAGGTGAGAAACATAAGGGACAAAATGCATTACATGGTTTATATGTCCAGTTTCACGAAGAGAATAGCAGAGGAAACAAGCAGTAAATGACTTAAGTAGGAAGCAGCATTTCTTCATAATATCACTTGCAGTTACGGAATAGTTATGGGTCATTCATAACAAGAAATGTTATGTGCGCTTTGTTATTTATTTTGTAGAAGTAATTGAACCATTTTTTTATATATATTTGTTCAGCATGTTGAATTAGTTTTCCTGGCTTTGAAATATTTCTATATATCTATTAGTAGCATTGTTCTTCTCATCATCACATGCTTAGAACATACAGAATCAGGGCCTAAGAGCTGTGAATCTTAATTTAAAATCACGTTTAAGTTGTGTTGCTGATGTTGGTTTATCAAGGGAATAATTTTCAATGACTGTACAAGTTATCTTTTTTTTCCTTGTGTAGCATTGATACTACAGTAAATCCCAATGGAATAAATTCTGTGTTGCAGCCAATGGAATAAAACCAGCACAGTGTTTACAGACAGTTACTTAAGTGCCAAATATCAGGGAATCTGTTATAAAAGTCCCCAAGAATCTCTGTTAGGTGTCAGGAGGAGAGACACATGATAAAGGAGAGCCTGGGGAAGGGAACGCTTATTTCATATTTACACATTCAGCAATACCTCCCTGTTTAATTCCTTTAAAGCAAGGTATGCGCACCAAGAAAACAAACAATTAAATCTAAAAAAGGGAGATTGGACTACAGAGCCAAGAATAGGCACAGCATAGGGCTCCTCCTTATACTCGCTCTTTCAGGTTCAGGAAATCCTGAGTCCCTTTCTGCAGAGCTGCAACAAAAGACTTCAACAATTTTGCTTTTCTCTCCTCCAGACCCTTCCTGTGTCTATAATTTAGGTGGCTTCTGGTGGCTGGGAAGATGCGTGAGAGTGTGTGAGGAAGAGGAAGGAAGCCTCTGCTTCCTACAGGTGCAGGATTTGTGAATTGAATTTGCTCATAGGAGAATCCCATGTACAGGAGAATTGACACAAAAGAGAGGGTCATGCCACGTGCTTGGGAATGGGGAGAGGAGCACGGTCAGGTAGCATGAGGAGAACAGAGTAATGGAGGAAATCAGGGGATAGAGGAAGAGCGAAGAGGAGGGGAGAGGAGGAGAGGTGAGACCTAGTGACAGGCAGCTGTTAATGTTCTAACTATTAAGCAGGTCACCACAGGTGAGAAGACCATCAGGATCATCAGAAATGTGACTTTACTGCCTTTGCTTATCAGTGTCTCCAGTATCTCAAGTGCTCCCTCACCTTTACTAATTTCAGGACTGGTCACATAACTGTATAACTGTCTTGCACAGGAAAGGTTTTATGTCTAAGGATTTGAGCCAGGCACCCTCTTCAGTGATTTTTGGTGGTGTTAGAGCCTTCTCTGCCTGTCCACATGCAGTGAATTACAGCTTCCCAGCAAGGAGATTAATACCCTGTGGCACAGCTCACCACCAACCATGACTGGCTGCTGCAGAATCTGTTTTTAATTTCACCACTTCTAGGATGAAAGAAGAAATCACAAAGCTTAACTCTGTCAGGGAGCATTGTAGGACAAATAATCAGGGACAAGAGCTGCTTACATTTCCATTGCCATCAAAAATTTATTCCCCTGTAAGTGTTCTACCTGCTAAGTTATCATACAGATGGAGAAAGGCAGCTCCAGACGTGCCTTAGAGGAAAGGTTCAGGAGAAGTTACAGTCAGCACCAGCTTTCAAGAGAAGGCTGTGGCTGTGGGTTCCAACCAGACAGAGGCACTTTCTTGGAGATCCTTCTGAGCATAAGGTCATATTTCAGGCAAAGCTCTCTCCTTAGTGCTTCTTATTAGCTGGCGGCAGGTGGCTTCCCATCAAGCTGGTTTCCTGCAGGCAGCCCCCGTTCACCATACAACCTGACATTAATCCCGGTCCCAGCTACCTTATTGCCCTGGCTCATGGTGAAGGAAGTCTTACTCAAGGTTCTGGTTTTCACAACCTTTTCTGAGCTTCTGAGCTGTGTTGTAAACACACCAAGACTGCATGGCAAGCCTTTTGTGTTTGCTGTAGGATGAATGTCTGCAAAGTCTGCATCTATAGCAGCAAACCAAACAGTTCCAGGGTGTGTTCCCAGACACTGCAGCTCAGTGGTTGCTGGTTTTGACCCAGACTGGTCATCAGTCTTCCAAACATAGGCCTTGGGCATGGGTCAGAAGTTAGTATGGTTATGTACCATTTCCAGTAGGCAGTTTGGATGAAGCCATCTGGTTTTGAAAGGTAAGGTAATTTTATGTTATGAATGTGGGCTGTACTGTTCCAGTTGACTTCAGTGCCACAGAGCTGTCCTGGGCTTGTTTAACTTACTAGCAGAGTCACAGGAAAAGAATTGATTGTATTTTGGGCTGCCTGTGTTTAGTATTAGTGCTTAATTTGGACAGAACCAAGCCTAAATAAACGTCCCTCATGCATAAAGTCTATCTCTTTGCAGGTTTTGTTTCAGAAGAGTTACACCGAGAGTTTATTATGTTGCTGCCTCATGCATTAGAAGGGACATTTTTTAATTGACTCGACAACACTATTAAGCAAAAAGTTTAATGCCAATGGGGCACAAAATGGTGTATTTGGGTTTTTTTTTTTTTGAAAGCCATTCAAAACAGAAAATGCTAAAGCTCTCTTCTTTCTTTTTCATTAGGAGGAAGAAACATTATTTCATTATTTTTTATTCTTTGTTGTCCTTAGTGTCAGTTCTGACTTTAAAGTCAAAGTCTTCCGTAAGACTTCACAAATGATTTTTTCCCAAGACCATGCAACCACTTCTTTAGACTGTACTTCTTTTTAATTGACTTGCTAAGCTTTCTTCCAAAAGCCTCGCCCCTTCCCTTCCCTTCCCTTCCCTTCCCTTCCCTATTCAGAGAAGGCAATTTGGACTGATTTCAGTCTCTTATAGAATTTGGAAAGATTCCAGAGGCAAAGACAGGACTAAAACAAACTGGCAAAATCGATTGTTTTGAAGTTTTAGCTTTTAGTTTAGACAATTTTTACAGTAGTGCTGAAAGGATGTCAGAAGATGTCACAGTCCGGTCAGGAAACTGCAGTATAATGTGTGGTGAATAAATAACACACCAAGTGACACTGATAAAGGAGTTCTGGGGAAAATGATACCCTCAGAAATGTTGACAACTTATTATACCCCAATTTCTGCTCCCATTTACATCGAACTAACTCTGCAGCAGTTTCTTGACTTAACATCAAGATTGGATTCTTTATTCCCATCCACATTTTTTTCACAAAAGGTGAGCCTCACTGGAGTTATTTCAGTGAGAAATAGAGATAGCTCAAGCTTTGAGTGAAGGAAGGGACAGAAGAAGCTGAGAGACCACTGTGACTGCATTTTGCCCAAATGGGTGCATGGCACAGTGTCGTGGTTTAGCTCCAGTCGGCAACTGAGCACCACACAGCCGCTCACTCACCCTCCCCTTCTCTGGTGGGATGGGGGAGAGAATCGGAAGGGCAAAAGAAAACTCACGGGTTGAGATAAAAACAGTTTAATAATTGAAATAAAATAACAATAATAATGATAGTAATAAAATTGCAATGAAAAGGAGAACGAGAGAGACAAACAAAACCCAGGGGGAAAAAAACACAAGTGATGCAACCGCTCACCACCCGCTGACCGACACCCAGCCAGTCCCCAAGCAGCGATCGCTGCCCCCCGGGCCAACTCCCCCCAGTTTATATACTGGGCATGACGTCATGGTATGGAATAGCCCTTTGGTCAGTTTGGATCAACTATCTTGGCTGTGCCCCCTCCCAGTTTCTCATGCACCTGGCAGAGCATGGGAAGCCGAAAAAGAAAGTCCTTGACTAGGGTAAGCACTACTTGGCAACAACCAAAACATCAATGTGTTATCAGCATTCTTCTTACACTAAATCCAAAACACAGCACTATGCCAGCTACTAGGAAGAAAAATTAACTCTCTCCCAGCTGAAACCAGGACACACAGACCGCTTGCACGTACATCATCGCAGTTCTCTGCCAGTGCAATACCTTTCAGCTTCATGAGCTGATGTTGTGCAGCTGTAAATCAGGTGCAATGTTCTCCCATCACCCAGCTATTCCCTGGGACAACCGGTATGTACAGACAGCCCCACGTCAGTCCTCCTGGGAGGGAGGCCAAATTGGTACCCTTCAAAGATGATGATGTTCAAAGGCCATCCTATCCAGTAGTATTAAAATTACATTTTAACAGACTTTCTATGAAGGAAGCTGGGGTAGCATTTCAGTTTACCTGCATGCTTCCTGAGAGATGTGTCATTTCTTCTTACCTGTGACTTTGCTGTGAATTTCTTCAAGCACCACCTCCCAGTCAAACAAAGAAAGAAAATGCCAGGCCTCTTAGGAATATTCTGTTCCTTAATGCGTGAATATGCTAGAATACATAGCTGGACATTGTAAAGCTAGGAAAATAGAAATAAAATGGCTTGCATTAATCCCAGGTGAAATGTTGTTGGCTGTCATGAGAACCGAGTTTTGTCAAAGACAAACGTTGAACCAACAGGATAAATTACTCAATATCCATAACTGGCCAATTCCATAGCAGAAATATGTTATTACTTTGTAATAAACCTAATTTGTTCATATTTGAATCCTTTTCTTTCCATTCAAGGTGTACATAAAATGCTCAGTCTGAGCTGATGAATTACTTTTATATCTTTTGCAGCACTAATAAACGCAACAGCTCTTTTTCTTTCTGCGTTTGGCCCCTAAAAGGTTCCCTATCACTACACACTTTCCTTTATTCTCAGAAGATGAAACAAGTATTTGATTCACCCTGGCTGAGGCAGCAATCCTAGCCTAACATTTTTCTCCTTATAGGCTAAACCTGCATTTATCTTACTAAGTAACCAAGAACTCCGATAGCGCAAAGTGCAGACAGCAAAAAATGGTAAAGGCAACACTTCCTCCCTGGCTTTTGAGGAGGGCAGTGGGTGCTGTTTTCTTGCCTTTGTCTCTTCATTGTTCTCAAGCTCTGAGTTTGACTCCTGTCGTCTTTCACGGGGCACGAGCTTGGCAGAGTCCAAATGCCACACACCGCTATTTTTGTCAACAGGAGAACTCCTGGGTCTCTGAAGGGATGTCTAGAAAAATTGCTTTTTATGATCTTTTGGTTCAGCTGACTCTGCAGTGGAGGCCTGCTGCCATTGTTTGAACAGTTTGCAATGAAGAGGGCATAAGGAGTAAATGTTCAGTGTCTCCCTTGGGAATGTAAAGAATGCATCTGCCTGTTAAATATCTCGGAGTTTAATTCAAAGAGTGAAGTGATCCGCCCAACAGTATGCACCTTATCCTCAGAATTTAAAATACATAGTCCCTTAGGTTGTTCAGGTTATGCATTTACTTTTGCTTGTTGTTTGCTCTTGACTCTCCAAGGATTGTTCACCATCTAAATGAACTCCTGAAGTAGGTGTAGTATAATATCTCCTTCTCTCTTCCTGGTAAGTGGTTTGGAGAGCTTATGCGTAGGTTAGCCTTCCAGCACCTTTGGGATTCTGCCTGAGATGGCTGAGTTCAGCTACACAGGGCTAAGGGAGCCTGTTGGATTATTTTGGGTGACTTCGGCCTTCACATGGCTGTTTGGTTAGCTCAAGCAGCACCAATACTTTCCTACCTGGTTTATGGCTTGGCATTCTAATAGAGCAAGGAGGCAAATCCTCAACTTATCCTTAACTGGCACAGCCCCTTTGATTTTAGTAAAATAATGGTAAAATGACAAACTGTCCAATACTTACCCTACCTTGAAGCTACCTGTGTAGCTCCAAATTGCATTTTCTCAGTGTATCAATATTCAGTCTAATGGATTTGAAAGAACTAAGCACAATTGTAGTGCTAAGCATAAAACTGATTTTTCAATTTTTTTTTTTTTAATTAATGACTATTTGGATATAAAGTGTTACAACTACATCTCTGCAACTTCTTGCTGGAACAGGCACAATTAATAGGCTTGCCAGGCATTTAGACCTAGAAGAAAATACCATTCTGTATCCAAAATAAAACACTGTTACCAGTGGCAACCTCATTGGCTGTTTTAGAAGACAGACCAGGTGCTGGAGGAACAGGGGGAGCAAGCCACTCTCTCAACATGGGAGAAGACTCTTCTTTGTCAGGACAATGTAGGAAGGATGCTTAAGCTATACTTGCTTTGCAGAAAATTGCAGAGCACAGCTTCTAACGCAGGTTATTCTATAGTAAATTACTTTTAGAGCAAGCCAGAAATAATCAGAACAAAGCAGGCTATAGCTACTGTCACCTGCTTTCATGCCTCCAATGGGAACTAAATTCACTAAAATGGACTGTAAGAAATAGCGGGGGTGGCTCTGTTCCTTTTCACCTGTGTGTGAATAGCTGGCTTCACCCTTCAGCTGGGTTCAGGCAAATTAGCCTGAACAGCCATCTTCCCTTCAGGCTTCTGGGAAAAACCTTAAATTCCTTTTGTTTAGAAGTAGTGAAAACTGCAGAGGCTGTTGTTCACTGTCAAAGCAGTTCTGTGGGGGCTAAAGTACTGGGAAATAGGCTGACAAATGATAAGAGGGAGGCATTGTCCAGTGGAGCTCTTTTTGTCCCCAAAATGCCTCTGGCCTGAATTCAGAAGAAGGAAATGCAGGACATCCTGAGTGCATCCCTCTGGGTTCACCTGAATGCTAGCACAGGAGATGAAGCACACTGGATGGAGATGTGTGTTCATCCCATGTACACTAGTGCAACTAATCCAACACGCACAACAGCCAGACTGTGAGCTGAGCCATGCAACAGGAAGAGGCAGCAGCACTAGGCTGGAGGTCTGCAGGTCCAGCAGGACCCTCTGAACTGGCCAATAGCCAACACTAGAGCAGGAGGCTTTAGGTGTCAGGTACTGAGCATTGCCTGAAGCTGAGGAGAAGCAAGGCACTGCAGCTACAGCAGGGATCGTGGGGGCAATAGCAGGGACACCACAGCAATGAGCCCTGAGAAGTCAGTGTGTCACCACAGCCATCACACGTGTGCCCAGCCCAGTCTGGGATGGGCTTGGACTTTGCTGCCAGCACAGACTGCAGTGAGGAGTTGCGCTGGTGCTCAAGAGAACAACAGCCTCTGGAGAGCTACAACTGCTGCAGCTCCTCCTCCCTCAACACCCCTCTTCACCCACCACAGACACAGCAATCCTGAGTAGCCCCAGGCCTTCAGGCACCTGGTCGTGCTACGTGCACCCAGGCAGAATTTCTTGGCCATTACTGCTCTTTTTCTATCCTTGTCCACCTCTGGCCTGACATGTGAGCCAAAATCTAAGCACGCTTCCTGCAGCACATCGTTCCGTATCTATTTTTTTTCTCTTTCTTTGGTCTTTGCCACTGGAAAGAATGGCAAGTTTCCCTTCAACAGCATTTTGCATGATTGTTGCACTCTAAAGTACCTACAATTGTCTATATTGTCCGTATTCCATCTTTTCTCTGCTGTGTCTCAGAAACACATGCCTGAGAGGTCATCATTTACTCAAGACAATGATAAAATACTTTACTGTGTTTTATTTTAAAATTATAATGAAAAAATGGTGCCTCAGTCTAGAGGTGCTGGAAGCTCATAAGCCAGGGATTATTTAGTGCAGTAGTTGATGCGGGAAATTATTTATCTCTGAAGATTCCAGAATGGATGAGGGATCATTTTCTCGGTTTACAGTAGGATGGCATCAATCAATGGGAAAAAGTCATTTCATTGACAAGCAATTACTTAGCAGGTGTTTGACTAAAAGACAAAAAGTTACAGGGTGAGTGAGAAAAGATAACAGGAAATTTCTTCCCCCGAGGAAGCTTATTCATACGAAAACATTTCAAGCAAAATAAAGCAGATAGGACTGGCATAGGTAGGATGCTGAGCTAGACTCACTGTCGTGGGCATAGCCACCCTTGTCCGAGACAACTGACCGTCAAGTATTGAACCACATACTGACCAGACTCAAAGTCTTTTTTAAGTGTTCTGTACTTGCTACAACCACAGGTTGTTCAGGAATTGTACAAAAGAAGGACATTCATACAAAGTGTTTGCTAATGTTACATATTCCTGTACCTGCAGACATTGCTCAATCTGCAAACTTGATTTTGAATAAATTATTTAGCAATAATCAGTCACATTCAATCAAGAATAAATCACTGGTTACATATTTAATTTTACTGTCATAGTTCATCTTGGATTATAGATAATCCAAAGGCTGAGATACAGTCACATTTCCACTTCAGCGGAAGCAAAGACCACTTCACTGCATTTAATATTCATAAGGGAGCAAAATCCTCTCACTTTTGTGGAAATTTCACTCATAATGTAAAAAAAGGCTAATGGCAGCTCTCACCACATGACAATACTATAACTAGGGAGCAATCTCTGAAAATAGGAGATTGTTTTAAAACAAATAAAAGAAGTAGTTTTTACACAGTGGATAGAAAAAAATATAAGAGGAAGGTTGACAAACTGGAGTGAGGAAAGGGAAATGAGAAATTCCAATTAGGAAAATATTTTTCACAATGAACATGGTTAAATCCAGGAATATGTTGCCCAGAGAGGCTCCAGAATCTCCATCCTTGGAGATTTCCAAAGCTCAGGTGGACTAGGGCCTGAGTAACCTGATCTAACATTGAAGTTAAACCTACAACGAGCAGGATGTTGGACTAGGTGACCTCCAGAGATCCTGACCAACCTGCAATAATCTATGATTCTGCATACTTCTGGAATTTGTTGCTGAAGGGGGTTGAGGGATGCAGACCATATCAACAAATTCAAAAGGGGATTAGACAAATCCACTGACAACATGCCTATAAACAGATAGTAAGGAAACAGGCAGGGATGTGCACTCAAACATCCCTGACGATTATGGATGCTGGGGGTGGACAAAGGGAGTAGTGGATAACACTACGCTTGTGATGTCTCCCTTAGTAGCACCTCCTATTGACATAGCCAAGGGGAAAATACTTGGCAAATGAACAGTTTGTCTGATCCACAGGACATGTCTTTTGTCGTTAATTCTTCTTATTTAACTTATTTCTTGGTTGCAACACTACTGCTGCTGTGCCTCTGTATTTACTGTATTCCTTCCACTCATATGACCTGTCTCAGGTTCTTTGATCCCTCTGTTTCCTAAGTCTTTTCTGGTTTTCCCAAAAAACTCTAATGAAAACTAGACACAAGTGTCTTAAAAAGCCTGTCAAGTCTGACTATATTGAATACTCAATGAAATTCATCACAGAAAAAGGAGAGCTGATGGATTCACCTGTGCTGTCTTTGGTCTCATGTTAATCGAGCTGCCTTTTTTTTTTTAAGCCAGACTCTCCTTGCGTTGAATAACTACCACTTACTGCCCTCTGCTAGCACCTTGGAAATAGTATTGTTTGTGACTCTGAGGATGACACTGAATCATGGACTCATCTGACATCACACCAAAGTATCCAAGGTACTTCACTATGGGCCTCTGTTGGTTATCAGTGTCCTCAGATAAGGAGCTGCCAGAAAGCTACGTATATGCTGTTTGAATGCGGAAATGGAGGGGGCCCTATGCAATAAAGAGCTACAATATGATCTCATCACACATAGAATTACAAATGATGTTCAGTGCAGAAGATGTGAACATGGAGATACAGGCTCTGTCAGACTGGAATTTACCGGGGGACATCGGAGCTTTGTATTTTGGGATTAAAACTGTTTCCATCTTACTAACAGAATAGTTTGCAGTCTCAGTTAAGAAGAAAGCTGGGCTCTACCTCAGAAAACAGGATCAAATTCAATGTACGTTTAAAACTTTGCAAAATATTTTTCATGCTTTGATGGGTTGAGCTAAAAATTGAATTAAAATCTGAGGTAGCAAAGAAATACATATAAACATATCTCAGCATACATTTATTAAGAAAAGCCTATAAGCAAATGCTTATATTTAAACTTGTGTGTTAGTCAAGCTGACTTAACTATTCAGCAGGCCTGAACTGCCCTCCCTAAGAGGCATTCTTTCTTGAGCTGGGATCTAAAGCCTGTACTCTTTAAAAGAGTTTGGTCATACCCAGGTTCCTCCTGCCCTGCCAGACACATTGTGGTTATCCAAGATATGAATGCTTCCTGGAACTTCTGCTAGGCTAGCATGCAATCACAGCCTCTCTGGAATAGTCCCATCTGTCTATAGCATAATGATTCACACATTATTCCTTAGTAAAGGGTAGGGAAAGTCATCGCTCTGGGAATTTACAATCCCCTTTGGTCATCCACTATGCCAGAATCATAACAACAGCTTTCATTATTGTGCTCTAGTTTTAATGGATTATCCTTTTTATTGCTGGCTGCAGTTGCAGTTCTCAGAAATAAACCAAAATTATACATTATATTAAAAAATTCTCCAATCTTCATTAATGTTGCTCTCTTTAGTGTTATTTATTGAATGATTAAATTACCATTAGCAGATGGTAACTGAAGTATATAAAATGCAAATGCCTACAATATCAAGCAAGCATATTTTACTGACAAAATTTAATATAAGTGCACATCGTGATTGCTCTTTCTTGTGCACAGAATGGAAGATAATGGGGATGCGTACCGTGTCTCTCTTAGATTAATTAATCTATTTATTCAACAAATCAAGCTGATGCCAGTAGTTTAGTTAACAATATGAAAAGATAGGTGATATTGAAGCATATGGTCTGCAGTTAAAATTAACTTTGTTGCTCTATAACGGAACTTTTTCCTTGTGTTTTTTAATTTTAATGGTACACCACCAGAAGCGTAAGGCATATTAGAGAACAAGGTTGTAAATTGTTTCTCAGTTTTATTCTGAAGCCTAGATAATCCCGTTTTATAGACGAGACTCAAAGCACTGAGATACAGACTCTAAATACTTGAATAATACAGAAAATGTTCTTTTTCTGGTCACCAGGGTCCTCCACATTCCCCATGCAGTTTGTTTGAACTTGTACCCCAAACTCCCATTGAGTTCAGTGGGAATTAGACAAGTAACATATATTCAGAGCTGTAGCTTTTGCAGACTATAATATAAATTTAATGGGAATCATACGGAATATCCCTATTGTCTCATTTCCTGATTCAGCAGGATTAGTTCTTCCTTTATGCATCTAATTCAGCGGGCGCCATCTGAAGAGTCCTGAAAACATTAGGGTAACCACACAGTAGGGACCCCCCATGCACACATTCTTTCTTAATGTACCTGGGGCTCAGGAAGGCTCCCTCTCATTACAGAGACAAATGAAAAGTGCTCGCTTTGGTGGGGGTAGCAGTAGCAAAACCAATTGTGTTTTCTGCATTCTTCCTTTCTTCTCTAATCAGCCCGTGATACTACAGCCTTTGCAAACCACAAAGCCAGCTGACACAGGGCACAGAATTATTCCTCCTTGCATGAATAGAAATTCGTGAGGCAGCCTGGATGTTACAAGCTTGCATTTGCTTAGTCGCACATTGTTTGTGACAAATCAGAGGCTAGCAGTAATGAGGAGATGGGGTATAAATATAGTGATAGCGTAACTGAACTGTTTTCAAAGTCTGTATGTTGCATATCCACCGGAATAAAGCTGCAGGTAAGGAAGGAAAGGTTTTAGTTGGCTAACAGGAAGACAGTGAGAAGAATCAGAGCAAACATTCTCTAGAAAAAAAAAAAAATAGTGTTGCTGTGTATAGGCTATTTCTACTGTTTTAAGGCCACACATGGATCCCTTTACTTGAGGGAATTCATTTACATTTAAGAAAAGTCCTACTGCAATTGCACTGCTTTGAAAGTATGAAGTATGGTTTCATGTGTCTGTGAGTAAAGACATGGCTGGCTGATGAACATTCCCTCCAGCTCTCCTTGCATAGGTTGAAGCATTTGGACTTCTCAGGTCGTATTCCAGAGACCATAGCATTGAGAAAAGATGAGCAACACTGATTTTCTCAGAAAAGTGTGGGTGGGCAGGAAAACACTACCAGCTGTGAAGAGGTATAGCTTCTGCTGTCCCCTTGAAGTGGTATGTTTACCACTTGAAATTTAGCCAAGAGCCTGAGGGTCCATACTGACACAAGGGAGAAGAGCTGCTGAGGAAGGGGAAGAGGATTTTGTGCTGGGTGATTATAGAAAAGGGGTAACATTACAGCTGGAAAGTACACTGAGGCCTTGACTTGGTGGAGAGTCATATTAAGCATTAAGGTAATTCTTGGAGAATTGGGAGAGTTGGGAAATGTAAGTATTTACTTTAAGTTCTACACAGTTTGTTGTAGTAGGATAGAACAGTAGCTTTGTTTGCACCAGCTGAACAATAATTAACTAAATTTGACATAATTAAGTCAATTAAATCCCTTCTGTCCATTTAACTGCAGCTTATTTCACTTTCAAACAGTTGCTACTCATATGTTTTTTAAACTGGGCAAAAGCAGCTTTTCTGTCTCAGCAGACTCTCCAGCTGTATCATACGTACAGGTAGGCAGGTACAGCAGGTCTCAGGAAACCCTCCAGTTACACTGGCTGTGTCCTCCCTGCAGTTTCAGTTGAATAAATAAGCATAATTTATAAAGATTAACTATTAGATCTCTGGCAACCTGGCTCCTGAATGACTGAACATTCACTGTGGCTGCTTAGGAGGAATGAGGGGCAGTGCCCTACAGCAGGGCAGGGGTAGACAGTGACCTCTCTCACAGCCTGACTGTATGTGCAGCACCTGCTGTAGGCTGCAGCAAAACGCTGACGGCCTGCAAAATACAAAATCTAATTACTGCGCAAGAAAAATAACACGGAACTGTAGCTTTTAAGGGGTTTGCTGGATGAATGGCAGGGTGACATTACTGGGGCCAATAGTGTGTGGCGTTTTGCTCTCTATCTACTATACAACATCAGATTCTGGAGCAGCTAATCATGCCGTGCTGAGCTGTTCCATGGAATGCTAAGAGTGGGACCAGGTCCTGGACAACCTGAAAAATGATATTTGCTGAGGTAATGTCGTAGATCTGGGGAATCCAAGTGCATAATAATGTACAGGTCAGACATAAGCTTTATTAACTATGATCACAGTGAGTGAACATTCAGCCAGCATCTCCCCCTCTGCTCCCCTGTTCTCTGCCAAGTGATTGGAAAGACCCAGCCTATATGCTGTTTCAGAAAAAAAAGAAAGAGGTGAGGAAAAACAATCATTTCAATGTTAACAAAACCAGGTATCCATCCCTGGGAGGGGTGGACTCCTTAAGTATCTTGCTAACTGCCACAATTCAAAGAAGAAATCAAACAGTAATTAATGTGACAATATGGAGAGACAGCTGTTGGTGGAGCCTATAGGAGTGGCACACCCAGTATTTTCCTAGCTCAGAGCGGGGAGGTAGAAACAGTCACAGACTGTTAGCTTTAGTTGACAGGAATGTTCTTTTAAACTTCTTAGCCAGACCATTCAAAATCTTTAATAATAATTTTACCACCACAGTGTGACTGAATGTGGACAGGCAGACAAAGCTCTAAAGCCACCAAAATTATTGCAGAGGGTATCTTGGTCAAACCCTAAGAGTCATGAGCATCTTTTCCCATCTAAGGTAGTTTTATAGGTGTGTGACTGGTCCTATGAAGAGTCAAGGTGAAGGGACACTGGGGATACTAGAGGCCCTGAGAAGGGAACAAAGTCCCATTCCTGCTGGTGCTGACAATCTCACTCACGCTCACCTGCTTAGTAGTAAAGACACTAGTAGCTGTTTGGTACTGGGTATTCACTCTCCTCTCCCTCAGCCTTCCCTGTTTGGATATGTTCACACTATATAATGATGCTGCAGTAATGAATTCATCCAGGTGACTAACATTTGTCATATATGACTCACTCCTCTCCTCCACCCCAAAATAATTATGTGCTGTTTTTTGTTTGATATATACCATTGTTTTGACAGGATTTGGGTTTCTTTATCTACACTGCAAAATATCTGTATCAGAGAAGTCAAGGCTGAAGAAATGCAAAACTTAAGGCTGTAAGATTTATGAGGGTTTTCATGTCTTGGGAAGTTTTGACCAAACCTAGAGAATATTTCTGGACACCATGGCCTAGACCTCCCTGTCAGAGTGCGGATGCCTTGTCCTCCTGTGTCTTCCCATGTCCTCCCTTTTTGCCACTGGATATTTTCTGGCCCATCATCTCTTCTGCATGTTCTGCCTTGGCAGACAGTGGGCAGTAGGGCTGTTAGAGAGGTGCTCTGCTAAGAGCTCAAAGCAGTGACCCATCTAGCAGGTCTCATTTAAGTTTTGCTGAAGTGTGAGGGACAGGGATGTGTGGGTATTAGCCATTTTATAGTACAAGAATTGTAGCTTGACTAAAATCATACTTAAGTCCCCAAAGTCACTCGGATCAATGTTCTAATATTTTCTGGCCTAGGTTTCTTTACGAACAGCCTCACTTCTACATGAAATTGCTTAGCAAACTGTATATCAGCTGTAAGTGAGAGAATATGCTGAAGAAAATCTCCAAGATTTTGTAGGTTAGGTTATCGGGATTGTTTTAGTCAAAATGAGAAATCTGTCTTTTACTGCAAAACTAGTTTCCCATTGTATTCCTTGAGGGGGAGCTCCAGTTAATGAAAACGACTCAGGGTGAAATTCACTAAAGAAAAAACCTACAAAGTAAAGGAATATTTTCTAGAGATGTTAATAAGCCAACTGATGAAACGAATTCTCACTCATATGTAACAAGCTTAATTTTCTAGCTGATACACTGCTTTTCCAGCTGTCCCCCTTCAATTAGTACACAGTAAAGTTTTGTAACCAGGATTTCTGTGTCATCTTCAGGAGAGCAAAATGGTCCAAATGTTTCCTGTGGTCTCAGCTCGTGCTCCTTGTGTGCACAGAATTTCTCAGCCTCTCCCAGCCCAGAGCAAATATATTACTTTTTGGTGAGTTCCCAGCTACTCTCCAGGGAATGAAAGTTTCCACTAAGTTAAATTTAAAAAAAAAAAAATTATTTATGACACACAAAGGGAAATCAGTTAAATCTTTTATATTTTAAGGAATGTTATTTGTCTCAGCCTTTGAGAAAAAGGTACAAAAGTGCTACAAATTCTGTAAGGAGTACTAACCCTGGTCTTTTTGAATGTAGTACTGCATTTTAAGCTGCAGGTTTAGAGGTTCTCATAGTAAGGTAGAATCTTCCAGCTGTAATTTTTCTTCCTGGAACATCTTTCTCTTTTACTGAGAGAAATCCCCCCCTTTTTTTTTTTGTTTTCTATTTTAAGTTTCATTTTAACATGGAGTTATAATTGCACTCTAAGAGTTAACTGCTACAAAATTACTGACATCCAAGATTATTAAAAAAAACCCTTACTGCCTTTGAAATGGAAATAGATTACCCTCACAGGTGTGCCTGGGCATCAGTATTGCTTTTTATGCTTCGGAGCAGGCTAATTTGCTAAAAATTGAGACCTCAAGGATTCCCATCCTTGTTCTCATGTATTTCAAAATAACAAAAAATCCTAGTATTTGGATAAGAAAGCCATGAACCATCATACCATTGACTTGCCTCTACATCCTCTGCAATACAACAGAAACAGCAAGTATTTAAATAATTTTACAGCCTTTGTTAGTCACATGGTTGCTGTAATACTGTTTTGGACAGGCTTTAGGCATCAATGAGCTTCAGTAAAGCTGGGAAGAAAGGAATCTTTATTTCTTTAAGTTATACCTATTCTTACATGAATAAAAGCAACAAGATTAACTTACCTTATGACAACCTGAATATGCTGTATTACTCTTTTATCTGTTTTCCCTTGCTTTCCATATACAAACATAAGGGAGTTGTGCAGTAATAAGGCAGTCATTAGTCTAAAGATGCACTTTACCACCATTCGTCCATTGCGGAGCATAGAGTCAAACACAATCATTGTTCACCGTGATGAGGAAGGCTTTATCATGAAGGCCAGAGGAAGGTTGCTGGTCTGAAACAGGCCAGACTTACAGGACTACCTAGCATCATGAATCTTGCCTCTCAGGCAAGTCTGCCCAAAATGAGGAGCAAAAGAGTAGCAAAATGCTCATTTGCCTATGCACAAATCAAAAGCTACCCACCTTCTCAATGTCAGGCTTTCATAGGCACCATGTAGAGCTGGGGCAGCAGTTTCCGGCTCCTACTGGATTCATGAAGTTCATCATGGAGGAAGCTGCCCCCTACTACAGCAAGAATATCCTCTCTGGGCAATGCTGCAGCTCGCTCCCTCCTGCCAACCAAAGCTCAGTGGGAGCAGAAGCTACTGCCTGAAGGAGAACAGCTCATCATCAGCTGCCTGCTGCAGTGGTGGCAATGGTCACTGCCAAGGTACTGCAAGTGCTTTGAATGCAGCCATTTCTTTTCAGAAAGTGAGTCTTGGTGATAGTCAATGCTGTCAGTTGTACCCATGCCGCTAAGAGACAGCATACACTCCAAGTGTGGTGGATATTGCCAGTGTTGACAAGAAGAGGGACAGCACAGTGTTAATTGAAATGAAAACCTTGAAGACAGCTTTGTGTAGACTTTATAGCCCCAGACCAATCTGTAGCGGTCTGGGCTTGATGTTTCGCATTGAGTAATAAATAGCAGCATGTTTCTACGCTTCATTTGTGTCTCAGTAAAGTGCTGAGGCTCATGAGCTGGGACAAAGTGGCTCACACA
>VYZW01035494.1:86509-107696 GCA_013401315.1 Balaeniceps rex | reverse complement strand
ATGCTGCAAGGGTGCAGAATAGGTGCCTTCTCTCATGTGGCATCTGCTACCTTATCAGGCTGAAGCTAAGCTTGAAGATGTTTTGCAGTTTGGTAAAAGTCCAGCAACTCTAAATGTCAAGGGAAAAAGAATTGTAAAACATATTTGTGAAATTGTTTTTCTGTCAGACTGACAGATTTTTGTAGCCACCGACTTCTCTGATACATGTCTGATTTATTTGCTCCTTATTGCTGTGCATTGTCAGGCTCAGATGTTAATGAATTTACGTGGTATAACCTCTACACAGCACAGAAACGTGGTTCCCACTTTGTTGAGAAGAAACTGAGACACAAGTGACCTGCCAAAGGTCATACGGGGAGAGTGAGGCAGAGCCAGAAATTCAACCCATAGTGCCTGCATTTTCAGGCAAAGCCTTAATAGTAAGATGGCCCTTCCTTTTTATCAGATCATATACGTTTCTTAAAAGCCAATAATTTCTAGCTTGAATGCCTAAGGTTAGAAACATAAATCCATATTTATGTGTACTTTCATAAATATCTTGCTTTTCAGCTGCTTCTTCAGCTGCTGACTTGCTGCTGCTTTTGAGATTTTTGTTGATGTTTTCTCTAAGTTGTAAAATATATTCTTGAAAGTGGGAAAGTCACCTGTAAAAATAGTCTTCCTATATTTTCATTTGCAATTTAGAAACTGGCACTAATATTAATCTCATGAAACATTTTGTTTTCTAGCTTTAAATAGGCAAACCTGTACAGATATTCATAGAAGTATCATTGTTGCCAAAAGCTTATACTACATTAACACCAGACAAATTTCTTCCATTTTTCTCAGAACTCAGCCCTTCACAACCACTGTGAAACTTTGTTATGCTCTCGCTGAACTTTTAATTATGCTATCTGTATCCTTTTGATCTACTCAAGATTAATGGGAGTCAACTGCCTCTTATTACCTTTCTAAGTGAAACATGATTATGCTTCCTTTCAGGAAGGCTGCCTACCCTTAAATCAAGACATTTTCCTTTTTTTAAAGTGTTCCCATCTGATCTCTAAAAAATGGTACCTAATGCTTCACTAAAAAAGAAGTTAGACAAACTGTTCTGTAATCTCTGGAATACTCATAGGATTTTGTCTTAAGTATGACATGAAACTGGTCCATTTTCAGTCTTCTCTGTTGAACTTCTATTCAGTGATCTTTTTTTTAAAAGCTACCACTAAAATTTTCACCAGTTTGTAACTACTATTATCTTTAGAAACTTTGGCTATGCCAGCTTATGCCCTTATTCCTGGCTCATTTTACTGAAATAAAGTGTTTGAGAATCTAAAATCTTATTCTCTATGAATAGGAGAACCCATCACATGAATCAGCTGAAAAGCAAAGGACTGAAATGGGCACGGAGACTAGATCTGTCTCTCTCCTCTTGTCCTGCTTTGTCTTGCCCATATTGGTAACTATAGAGAAATTCATGCTGCTCTTGGCTATTTGGTGCTATTCACAGCAGCTTTCAGTCAATGGGGCTGTGAAACAAACCTCTTTCATGTGCTCTGTGGGATAAGTTCTGAGGCTTCTTCATGAAACAGATGAACTTGCTATTCTCCATGTGTACTTTTTTTTGGTCTAGAAATTTCAACCCATTACAAGCAATTTTGACCCAGCCATGATTTAAGGGTCCTGGCCATTGGATTGGGGTTTCTGGATATCCAGCACGTCAAGTGGAGCTGTTGTGCCTAAGCCAGTTGAGCCACCAGATGTTCAGAAATCCTAGCCTTGTCAAAATAACTGCTGTGCACAATGGAGATATCTCATATGCTGAAGACATTTGCAAAATAACAGAAATATAGTAACCCCCAGACAGCTATGAAAACTACCTTGCATCCTGATAACTCATTCTGCAGATGACACAAAAGGGACTTGTGCACTATCAGATAACAAAATTGGAAAGAGGGACGGTGATACTGAAGGAGACATAATGTAAATGGTCTTGACACTGATGGAGCAATTCTGCATGGAAACTGATCTTGATCTTCTTTTTTGTCAGGTTCAATAAACCAATGATGTATTTTTGTTCAAAATGACAATAAAATACAATCATTGGGTAACAGTAGCTGACTTCCAGATTACTTATTCTCTCACCAATTTTTAAGTTATCTGGAAATGACTGGGGAAAGACTTTTATGCTCATCAATGTTGGTAAAATATTAAATATCATGGAGACATTGAACTTTCTGTGTTTAAAAAAGTAATTAATTTTTAAATAATAGTGTATTCAAAATATTGTATTAAAAAGATGCACCACTGTAGTTATGTTCAATTTGATGAGCTTTCCAGCAGAAATACCCTTGAGCTGCAGTGCTACTTTGCCTTATAATTTTTGGACATATTTTTAAGGAGACATCCACCCTTTTCTTTAGGTAGATTTTGTGGCTTGGAGCAGATACACAGCAGTACCCCATCACAGCTACTATTATTAGGATTTATGTTGCTAACTGAAATTTTAACTTTCAAAGTATTCAAGTTTGCGTGACAAGGAATGATCTGAAGCTCTGTGACTGGTAATGGGTCAAACAAGTTTCTCTCTATTCTAGAGCATCACAGTACATTTCTGCAGTGGAGTTTGAGGATAAGATCATCGTTTGAAGTCTTAATGGTTTTTATTTTTTAGTTTGTGGGTTATGCTTTCTTGCTCCATAGCTTGTCCTATTGCTTATGGATTTTCATCTTAGTTATAACTCTGGCCTTTGAATAGAAAACTAACATCTCTGCTTCTGAGTGATGAGCTGAGAGCTCTCCCCACTGATTCTGTTGGATAATCCAG
This sequence comes from Balaeniceps rex, assembly GCA_013401315.1. Classification (NCBI taxonomy): domain Eukaryota; kingdom Metazoa; phylum Chordata; class Aves; order Pelecaniformes; family Balaenicipitidae; genus Balaeniceps; species Balaeniceps rex. Next base: position 104,887 of record VYZW01035494.1, on the reverse strand, counting down.
CTCTCACACTCTCATTATTATTAGTAGTAGTATTGTTATTGTTGTTGTTATAATAATCACAGCTGTATTAATTCTTCAGAATTAGGATTACCTGCCTTTGTAACATCTTAAAGTGACCCAATTATGAACCCAGTTTGGCAGGCACTAAGAGCAGAGAAGCAAGAGGCAGGTGTTATTCCAACGAGACCTGGGTTCAGCCCTGCCACACTTACCTTTTCTATGAAACCCTGATGGTGAGGGCTACAGGTGGAGACCAAGACTTCAGATTCCACAAGCTAAGGAAATTCAAGCCTAAGTATCCAGCTGGTGGAAGATGGTTTTTGGTCTCTCTGATGGAGGTGGGCTGAGGACAGGAAGGTTTGGGAGGTTGCTGGGAGCAGGGGAGGAAGCCTGGCTCTCACAGCTGAACTGGGGCACTCAGCTGAGCAAGTGGATCCCTTGAAAGTTTGGCTTACAGGGGGAAAACAGAAAAAATATCTGGTATTAAACTGAACATGTCCACCTCAGGTAGGTCGTTCTTATTTACAAGAAGGAGGAATGAGAATTTTGTAGACTCCTGTATTCTTAACTGGGAAAGCAGAATAGTTGTGCTGGTGGGCCTCTGCCCTTGTTCACACAAACACAGGGGTACAGAATTCAGCCAGTCTCATCGGGTAGCACAAACCTGGCACAGATACTCAGGATTATGTAGGGGTGCGTGACCTACATGGCAAAGGTATATACCTGGCGAAAAAGCTATCAGAAAATGCAAACTACAACATGCATCTTCAGTTTATTTTAGTTCTTACTTTTTGTGTTAAATTTTGTTTTCAAATCTTTCTTTGGTGTTTTTCCATTTATCAGGGAATACATGGCCTATTTATCAACTTATTTTCTCTATTATTTTCTTTCTCCAGAATACCTCTAAAAACCTTTTTGATTCCTCTTAAATACTTTGACAGGCATTAAGTGGTTTTGCTTATTTCCAGCTCTTATATTGTGCCCTCATGTATGGCAACTGATTTATTATCTTTTCCTATGTTCTATAGACTTTTTTTCATACTTACAACCACAGATTTTTATTCCTATTTCCTGTCAAATTACATCTGTGCTTGCTTCTATGTATTCTTTCTTTCCAAAGAAACTAGTGCCTTTTGTCTATCACTTTTATTTCCTCCAAGTTTTTTTTGTGTGACTTTTATTCTGAGATACAGAAGCTATTTATCCTTCCAAGATGCAAGCTGCAGGGTTATAGCAATGATTCAGTTGGACAACTTAAACTGGCTAGCTCAGTGCATAAAATTTCTCATCCACAACTTCTGCAGATTCACTTGCATCCTGCAGCCTAACAGCATTCCCTGTCTTGGAGAAATAACATAATCCTTGCCTGAAAGGCATGCGTGAACTGTCCCCGAGTAAAATTAATGTGGGTCAGGAGTCACAGCTTGGCAACGCCTGCTTTAGAGTAGCTCAAAATGTATGCAGACATCTCCCTTCATTTGAAACATTGAGCTGACAACTAGAATTAGCTCCTTTTTAAGGAGCAATTAGATATCTACTGCTTTACAAAAGGACATGCACCCAGCATACAAAAGTAATGCAGTCCCTTTCCTAATGCAAAACCACAACAATATATATAAACAAACAAAAAACCAAACAAAGTCTTACCAAAACAAGAGATTTTTTAAATAGCCTTAGGGAGAGACTGAGAAAAGACCCATGCCAGGTGTCTGTCTCCCAGGTGGAAAGAGCTCAGATATGATGGAGATGAACTCTGGAGACTAGGAAAGAGCAGGTGTATATGAAAGATTTAGAATAAGGCTTACTCTGTATGTACATATACAAAAAGGTTATGTAGCAAGGGAGAGACCTGCCTTATATCCCTAAGGAGAAGATGAGAGCAGGCCCCCCAGGAAGCATACCTCTTTACTGAGTGATGGGCCAGGGTGCACACCTGCATCAGCAAACAAACCTGCTTTGCCCCTGCCCTCCCACCACTGCAGATTTGGGTTCCCACAGAACAAGACAAGCCTTTCTGCCAGCTGGGGAGTGTAGCCCAACCCTGGGAGCTGCACTGAGGCTGGTCATGAGCTGTATGTGGCTCAGGAGCTTCCCTGCTTTCATCCCTTTGGTACAAGTCAGCACCATCCACAACCACCAGCATGGGAGACGTTGGATTAGTCATTATTCTGGATTTGTGTTTCCTTTTGGTAGAGATTATGAGGAGCCTAATGATTCAGGACTCAGAGTGGGAAGGTGATGGGATAGGTAAGGCAGAGGAGGAGGAGGGGAATGGGTGAACACATGCTCCCAGGGGTGCTATGTCAATCTCCCAGAGATGTTTCTGTCAATTACCTGACCATGCTCAAGGCATGGCAGTGTAACATCAATGGAGTTTTCGCAATCTACATGCAAGCAGAAAATATGCTGGGGTACACTGGCTGGATATGCTAGGACCAAAAATCAATATAGACAAAGCATATTTACTCTACAGCCCTGGCCTGTCTTTGGGGATACATTATTTTGAAAAATGTCTCCAGCAGCATTAATGCTTCCCTCTTTTTCACACCTGAAACTTCCCTCTTCTCTCTACAGGATCATAAAGTTTGGTTGAACAGAGCTATCTCCCACTGATTTTGCTACAGGTGTGGCAGACAGGGTCTCTTCAATTAAAGGCAGTGGTATTTCATTCCTGTGGGCTCTGATTCTGTCTTGGATTTGATTTCTATTTCTGTGGGATAAAAGGAGCTCCTTCTAGATTCTCAGAATGCACTTCCAAAAAGCTGCAGCAGAAAAACTGGAATTAATTGAATATAAAGTGCTACTACACCTTCAGCTTGATTACACAAGAAGCTGTGCAAGTTAAAAGGACATCAGATCTGCTGAATTGTAACTAATAAAGAGCTGTAAAGGAAATGAAATGAGATCACCAGTGATACTCAGATGAACTCCAATGCTGTTTTCATAATTCATTACTAGGTTTGAAGATTGCTTGGTGGCTAATAGAGCAGTTCTGCCACTTGACCGTTTGACCAAACTAGTCAGAGTACTTAGGTTTCCCATACCCTGTGAAAACCTACAATGTCAGCGCTGTAGTTCACTATTCAGAGATTAAATATTGCAGAGTACCTGGTCTCATCTCTCTTCTGGAAACAGAGATAGTGTTAGTTTCACTGTGCAAGCTGCTATGGTGTTCATAAGCTTAGATGGTTTTAAGTTGTCTGCTAACTTGCAGACCTAGAGCCTGGTTTCACACATGAGATTTTCTAGTTCAAGGGTGTCAGTCCAAGACATTTGGGGTAACTGGGGGTCATTTTCGTAATGTCTAAACTTTGTAACCACCTTGCAGAATTTGAAACCCAGAAGTAGGTGGCAGGTTAAGGACAGTGCCTTCTAATGATTAGCAACCAATACAGTCCACACCAGAAATATCAGTATAGCCTCTTACCTCTCCAAGACTTCATGGCATCCATCCATTAGGCTTCCTGAGGAGGTTGTACAAGAGCAGCTGGTGCTGAGCAAGCCTAGCAAACATTCATAGCATGCAACCTTGCTTCGCTAGCAGTTCTGTTTTGCACTTACCCCCCAAAATGGCTACCTTACATTACGGAGTTTCCTCAGCTTGGGGGAATTTGACTGCTTACCTCATATATTCAAAGAATATCCTAGCCATGGTGCAAGAGGAAACAGCCTTTGGGTGTACTCAATGCACTTTTTGGGTTGAACAAGGAAGCTGGCAAGAAGAGTCTTGTAGGCTAACGCTTAGGAACCGCCGGAAGAGAAGGTACCTACAATTGTAGCCTACTCCTGTGATCATTTCTACTCTTTTATGCAATATAAAAATGCATTGCTACTACTTTTATTTATCAAGTAACTTAGCATTTTGTGTCATTGCTATTCTAATCCATTAAAATTGAGTAAAAATAGAAATCTGGAGTGTTTAGGTAGCTCCAAGACTTGATAAGATGTCTGAATAGCTATATTCTGGATTTCTTTTAATATCTAAGCGTCAGAAGTGGAAGCGAACATGACAGCTGTGAAATACTCAACGTCAATTTGCAACATTTTAAAATAAAGCCCGTGTGGCTTTGCAAAAGGAAATTTTACTGGATCTTAAATATAAATGAACTTGTATAAGTACCTGTACTTGTTCCCCTTTTGTTATCAGTGGATAGGATGGCAGACCACTGCACCAGGGCAGACCACATGTGTGCAGGTGGCAATTTCAGACTCCAGGATGGAAACATAGTCAGACTTTTTCTCTAATCAGCACCGAGTACAAGTTCCTCCTCCAGTTAATCCTGTGGGCCTTCAGAGCAAATAGATTTAAATGAGCCTGAAGGTGTAACAGTAACTGTCCATTGTACAGGATATACATTGCTAATTACTGCTGATGGCAATGATAATTGCATGTGGCTACCTCTTAGAAGGCTGGCCTTAACATTCACTTGAAAGAAACAAAACAAAACAAAAAAAACAAAACTTTTATTATTTCCTTTATCTCCTTGATGCAGGCTGGCCCTTTCAATGCATAGCAAATGTGGTGCTTTTCCTTTTTTAAGACAAATGATGGTTTCACTTCGCCAGCCCTATAGGTCTGAGCTGCTTCTTTGCAAGGCACTATGATGCACCACAGCCATCCAAAATAAAAAGGCTTTTTTCTGTTCCTGTGAAGCTGTATTACTAGTATACCAAAGAGCTTGTAACAGCTGGAACAATTTTCTGAAGATGAAGTTAGTAATAGTGCTGCTGCTAGTTCCACCTCTTATGAAATGCCTATCACTTTTTCATACAGTAGGGAATTGTAAATTAATTCTTCTGTCTCCATGGGTTTGGAATAGAAACGATGCCTTCACAGTTCAATGAAGTGGAAAGTCTTTCATCAGTAGAAAATCAGCCAAGGAATTGGATTGCAAAGGCCTCATACATTACAAAACAGTTGTTTGCAATTAAGGCCAGGAGTAAGATGTGCATGAGTCTGTCATGTTTCTTTTTGTTTATTTAATCAGCCTGAGGCACAACATTAAATGGTTTGAAGTGGCATTGTTTCCTTGTCATGTCCTATGATTTGCTGTGTATTATGTGTACAGTATATGTACTGTATCAAAGGACTGCAATCTGTTCAAAATATAGATGTTTCATATTTTGCCTGAATCCTGATCAATAATCAGGACATTTCCACAGAAGCATTAACCTTCTAAAGTAGTGACCACTGCTGCTGAGGGGAGATTATTTTGAAAGTTGTTAGAGGGAATCAGCTAGGAATCACAAGGACATCAGCAGAATTAAATTTGTTCTGCCACAATCTTTCTCTGCAATCACAGTGACAAAGACTGTGACAGCCTCTGCTGATGTTTCTCTTTCTGTCTCACAAGACAAACATTTCAGGGAGAGCTGTGGATCACTGTGCACCATGCAAGAGAACTTTGTAACTGATGAAGCTGAACGGAGTCAAAGCTGAACTGAAAGTAAGCTAGATATAAACTAAAAAGAGTCAGGTAGCTTGGTCAACATCAGCTCCTAAAGTCATGCTACTGCCAGTTTTAATAGGGATCTCAGAACAGCAGGTAATCTTATTTACCATATGCTAAGCATGGTGCAGCAGATGGACGATGGCATTCTAGTCTTTTCTGTGCTTTCCTTGCACTTGTCAATTCAAGCCCTGGGTAAAAGGCTGGTATCCAGATTGATAACACATGGATATTCTCTGAGGGCTTGACTCTTTCATCGGTGCGCTATTGCAGAAAGAACTGAAAATCCTTTCTCTATAAATGCAAATGCAGTTAGTGATAGCTGGTAGTTCTGAAGATGGGTTTTTTATATCTGTCTCAAAGTTGTCAGAAGGTAAATCAGGCTTTAAAGAACAGATTAGCCAGAGCTGATCAGCTGGTAGAAGAGTGCTATGGAATATTACATGTAAAACATCTCCTCAAAGAAGTTCATAAACAAAGGAAAAATCAACTTATAGGTAGTGATGGTGGTTAGCCTGGACCCATCACTATTTCAGTAACATGCATGAGCCTTCAGTAACAAAATTAAGTCCTTATAAGGCAATCTGAGACTCACTAGATCTATGTTGCTAAGGGTTTAAAATATTTTTTTCTCTTCTGTGAAGTAAATCTTACACGATAGACTCTAAACAGTGACATTGAAGTAGAAGATTAACAGCACTGTAGCCCAGTAGCCAGTCAGTGTCCTTGGAGTTGACAGGTACAATAATAAAAAATGTTTGAGATTACTATTAAAAATCTCTTTAAAGCATTTATCTGAAGTAGTTTTCTCTGTAAACAAGCTCTTTAAAAAGTAAAATTGACCATAACTTGTTCTGTTTCTGCAGTCTTTTACAAATCTGAGGACCAAATTTGCTCAGGGATCTCCAGTAAGTTTAAAGTAGTGTGGCAAGTATTTTTTTAAGAAACTAATAAAACAAGACATAACATTTTCAAAGTGAGTTGGGAAGGAAAATAAAATTTCTATTACTGTATCAGTATATTCATCATCAGATTTTAAAGGTACCACCCAAACTTTTCTGATTCATTTTATACATCTATTCTTGCAAATTGGTAACATAGGAGAGTTTAGAGTGCAGCTCAGGAACACCTTGTCAGTGGGTTCAAGGGGTTTCTGGGTAAGTACACAGAAGAGGAAGGCACTCAGTGCTGCTACATCTGAAGATTGCGCTGTCCCACTGGAGACATCCAATGACTGCAAACCATTGGAGCCTGGAAATGTTTTCATGCTTTCCTTGTCTTTATGTCCTTCCTGAGGCATTAGCTATTGGTCGCTTCTAGTGACAGATCCTGGTTTGAAAAAAACTTTGCTGTGACCCAGTACAGTTTTAGTGACATTACTCACCTTTTTAGGTCAGGTTAGTCTTCTGCTTGTGTAGTGAACTGAAGCAGGTCCATGTGGAAGAAGCATGAAAGTCAGAGCAAAAGAGAGGGAAAGAGCACATTGTATGGGCAGGGAGGTTGGGACCTTGGGAGGCATCAGCTGGGTTGACTTAAACTGCCATGGGATTGTAGGGTCCTTCTACAAACCTGGTTTCTTTTTTTACACAGAAAAGAAATAACATTTTATCCCATTTTAAATGAAAGCAGAGATACATTCAGCTCCTGATCTCTTCTTCGTCAAGAAGGGTCATTCGTGAACTTCCTGATTACTGCAGGCTTCTCAGTCATTGTACCAAAACCAGCAGCAGTGATTTGTTAGACTGTCATTAACAAACAATGCTTCTTTGTGATCTTTGCTCTAACATTAGCTGCCTTAGGAGAAACTGGGCCTTGAACTTTTTCAAGTGGATATTAAAAATCCCTTCCAGTGATGGCTCTATCTTTGGCCTTCTCTAAGGATGTGGATAAATCATTTCAGTGATATGCTATTGCTGGAACAATCTCTAGCACTGCTGAAAATTCAGTGAGATATATCAGTTAAACTGCAAGCAAACACCTTTTGCTAGAGCACTCAACCCTACGTCATGGGAGATAAATCAGTTGCATGTGTGAAATCATGTCTGCAAAATAACTGGATGCAATGAGTTCAGTGTAGGATTTAGGTACCCCAGTTTAACAATAAGTTTATGCCATCAAACTGAAAATACCGGGAAACAGAATTGTGGAATTCAGAAAAGCCTAAAACTCATGAAATTTCTGAGCTTACCCTCTTGGACAGGTGCGTGAGCATTTAAATATTAAAGTCTCATCTGTTATGAGAGAGTCATTTGAAAGCTTCACACAAACCAGCTCCCAGTAATTTTGTACGAGCTTTATTCTCTTACTATTGCATTTGATTGTTTAGAGTAAAATAGATCTAGCTTGCTAAATCATGATTTCAACAAGTCTCATTAGTACCAATGAGCCTATATGGAGGACAGGGAATGGAAGTTTCTCCAAAACTTTATTGTCATGTGTTTGTGGGTTGATTGAACTTTTGCTTTTGTTTTCTTCAAATTATGATCTACACTTTGGTCTTACATATAACTCAAATCCAAACAGAGAAACAAGATAAGTTAAATCTTTACCACGTGTATTCAGACATGAATCTTTTGCATTCACTCAGTAGCCCACATGTTCTTCTGGATATATCCCTAAGGCATGTGTCCAGTATAAGTATCTGCTAATATAATTTGGAACTGCAGAGAATTTAAATACTATGCATCTATGAAACAAATTTTAATGGCTCTATTGCCCAAGTTTATGAGTATACCTCAGTGTCTTGCTGTAGAGAATGCCATGCAAGAGACATTGCTCACTGTGAGCTTCTTGAAAAGAGCTTCACTAAATTCTTTTTTCTGGAAGTTTACCTGCTATGGACCTTGTCTTACTATATCCTGTGTCACTCAACATCACTGCTGAGGTCATCCATGATGGAAAAAAGAAAGATTTCTCTAAGTTACTTCCTTATCTTCTCCAGTCAGAGGGTTCCAATAAGTTACACAGGTTCCCAGCATGGGGTAGGTCAGCTAGCCAGGGAGTAAACATATGCACAGTAGTGCTTCCAGCAGTAGCTTGGGTTTGAACAGTGATTGGACTGGCTTGTGACACTGGGCTTGGGCCTTCTCTGAGGTCTGTGTAACACTGAACTGATGGGCAATACTTAAGAAGAACATTAATGGTAGAGGCAGATCTTCACAGGATCACAGAATGGTTGAGGTTGGAAGGGAGGGTCAACCCCCATGCTTAAGCAGGGCCACCCAGAGCCAGTTGCCCAGGACCACATCCAGATGGCTTTTGAATATCTCCAATGATGGAGACTCTGCAACCTCTCTGGGCAACCTGTGCCAGTGCTTAGTCAGCTTCACAGTAAAAAAGTTTTTCCTAATGTTCAGATGGTGTCTCCTGTGTTTCTGTTTGTGCCCATTGCCTCTTAACAATCTTGGACTACTATAATGAAATACGTTGCTAAAAACCTTTCCTCTCTTGTATTCTTAGACATAATGGCAAAAAAAAATCCATTAAAATAGGGCAAATACATTTTCATCATGCTTATTCTGCTTTCCTTAAGAAAATGCAGTACAGTGGGTTAATGGTAAATGAATTACTGATCTCCAAATATCTGTCCTTTATCTACCTATATACTGATTTCTGAAAATACAATTTCAAATTCATCTCTGATATTCTTTTATGCTGCAAATTGTTGTTCTATGTAGTTTAAATAGCAGCTGGGACAATCTGATAAAAATGCACAGAAATATTAGCAGTTTTAATCCAAACATTTATCAGAGCTGTGAAGCCTGCAGTTTTACAGTACAGAAAATATGAAAGATGCAATGGCTTTAGAGAACTTGAATGCCATAAGTTAACAGCTGCAACTTCATATAGCTGTGCATCACTCTGCAATCATAAACTCAGGCTATGAGCGCTCTTCCCAGTCTGAACACTCATGGCCAATTTGAATAGAAATGATTCACTCAGGATTTGGGAAGCAAAGCAAAGAGGCTGAAATGAATTATTCACAAATTGCTCCTGAAGAGGTAAATACCATAAGGTCAGAACTTCTCAAACCGATTATGAATACTGCAGCAAAATCCCTATTAACCTAGGAGTGTGCTTTGGGTGGTGTGTTGGATCTATGTATTAAGAACCAGTTTTGAAATTTTCTCTTCACTAGGTAATATCAAAAAGACTCGAGGACATTGCACTGAAGGCTCAGTGAAAGTGAATCAGTCTCCTGATCTTTTAGGCTTATTAATACATTGCAATGCCTCTGAACCCTCTTTCCTCCCTTGCTATTCCTGACTATTCCTCTGTGCTTTTTTGAACCAGATTTGTCTAAGATATCACCTAAATTTATCCATGTGGCTCCAAAATTGCAAATGATAAACTGGAGTTAAGTCAGCTGACTTTAACAGGAATGTGTATAGTTGTGCCTGTTAAATCACAGTCTCTGTGATTTTTCTGATCAATGCAGAGAGATATTAATTTCAAATACTTATTTCATGCTTACAGTTAACTTTCACCTAGTTTGTCACTTTCATTGAAAATATATCTTGGCCTTCAGTTGTAGTTTGTAGGCAGGACTATATCAAGCCAGTAAGTATCACTCAAAGCTGTCTGGAATCTGGCTGCTCACCTGAAGATCGTGCAGATGTTAAATTGGATAAAACCTCCTCTTTGAACACTGTTAGGTGAGTTAGATGTCTCCGTCTTTATGCCTGGATGTGGGCAGGATAAATGGCTCTTATACAGGAAAACAGTGAATAGTATTGTAGCTACTGTGGAAAATTTCACATATGCTTTACCGTGTTGTGTTGGCAAGGCTCCGAAGCAACATGAAGAAAGGGCACATTGCGCACAGTGCTAGCACATATGATTAAAGATAAAGCAAGACAAGTAGCAATCTCTCACAAGAGATTTAAAAATCACTTATTTAGAAAAACGATGCTTCCAAATCACTGAGCAAGATAAACAGCCCACAGGGAAAACTTCATTTTATTATAATCTGAACTATCAGCTACTCTCCTACCGTAGCTCAGAATATTCAGATGTTCTGGATACCTTCCAAAATCTGCGTTCCCATCAATCTTTAGATGTTGGTTTTAAAGTGGTCGGGTTTTTTTTTCCTTTCTTTCTTTTTTCTTATTTTAAAAGACATTTTTCAATTGCTTTTATTCTTTTGCTTAGAATCTTTAAGAGCCATACAATGTATAAGGCATGAAAATACTCATTTCCTGAGCTAATTTCTTGTCACTTACTGAATGGAAACATGAGCTATATGTTTATACCGGTAATAACAACACTATGGTTGTTTGTTTGGAGCAGGTGCATATGTTACCAGATAAAAGCAGAGGTATCACAACTGTTTTCCTTGACTTCTGAAACATCACCAACTTTCGGTGATGAAATCTCTATAATTCTTCTTCTAATCTTGTTTGTCCGTCTGTCATTTTGGTTTTAACGGCAGCTCTGCTTTTCTGATATACCTGGTTACAGTAATCTTTTACAGTCATTCTTTAGCCTCACGGGCTACTGCAACTGAATTAATTATAGCAAAGTGCTGCAACAGAACAGCAATAAAGTTCTTTGAGGTGTGTATTACAGCAGATTCCCAGATGGATGAGTGTTTTAATAAACTCAGCTTCACCGCATGTATCAGCTTTCCCAACTGTCTAGAAACCAAGTTTACACGTGCATCTCTCTCTCACACACTTGCAGATGCTTTGTCTGGGCTGAGGGACCACAGAGATATACATCAAGAAAAGGTGAAAAGCCATTGCACATATAGGTAATTTTAATCCATTCCATTTTTAAATACCACAATAAATTTAATTTTCACAATAAATTAAATAGCCATATTCAGTTTACAAAATAGAATTACTTAGTGTGAAACTAGTATTTACAAACATTGTACACTATGTACACGATGTTTAGCTTTGTCAACACACAAGCATAGAAGAAAAAATTATTTGACCTTTTTTGACACACGATTGACATGCTACAAGTGACACTATGGTCCATACAATAAAACAATAGTGCAAACTCACCACAGGAACTCTGAAACAAGGTCGTTTGTATGAGATAAGATATTCATTTCAAATAATAAGAAAATAGTACTATTCACTCTCATAGTAAAAATTCAGCACTGTGTTTAAAGTGTCAGTATTCCTTTAGCAATATACATACCAAATATAGCCTGAAGATTATGCTTTCTCACAGCTTCACAGACTTTTGACATGAATTTTTATGGCATAAACTAATGTTCTGCTTAGATCGATAAGTATGTCACATAAACACTTCATTAAGCGAGAGGAACACTGACCCTTTTAACGGTGTCTGACTTTATTTCCCTAAATACCTCCTTTCCCTTTATTATTATATCTTAAAAGATGCAACTATGCTGACAGTAAATTTATGTTAGTTACTACTCTGTAGAAAAAATTGATCCCACTGTATATTTGGTCACACACTGCATATGTACACGTATGCATGAAAAAAGTTACTTTGATAGCCGTGTCTATGAAAAGTGCATATTTTAGCAGAGACATTTATTGCCTGTCTCAGGTGCAACAGAAAGTGTTGTATGAAGTTTAGTTTAGGGCCAGTTAAATGTTCTCCCAGTGATCTGGTAAAATTTTTGATTAAAAGGATGAAAGAACTTGCGCAATTTGTTAATGACAGAGGTATCCACCTCTGGATGGATGCGTCCCTTGCTACCCGCCAGGCACTTGTTAAAGACAATGTTAAATCGCAAGCAGTAAAACCCTCTGGTGGCATTGAAGTATAAATTGTACTGACTTATCCTCGGAGGAAGATTTAGGAACTTCTCGACCAGCTGGAGTTCTGGCAGTGGTTCTGTGATGAGCCGGTCTCCGTCTACGATATGAAACTGCTCGATTGGGAAGTATTTTAACCATCTCTCCAGATGTTTTGTGTAGATGCTGGTTCTCACCGCCTTATACTTAGTGTTCACTTCACAGGTATTGGGATCAATAGCCAGCTTCTCAAATTTGTAGTAAGTTTTATTCTTCCTTTCCTTACCTTCCAGCACCTGAGTGTAATCAGAAATAGCTCTTGTGGTAGGTTCCCTGACAATGATCAATAGTTTGATAGATGAGTTCATTTTGTAAATCCTTTCAGGTACTTCCTCAGTGATAAAATACGCAGGGCTTTTCTCAATTGTTATTTGATGAGGGTAAGAAAAAGGCATTTTTTTCCGGTACCACTCAATCCCCTTGGCATAGTTCTCATCATTGTCAAAGAAGTGAATCTCTTGAGAAGCTTTGACCACTGCAGGGTGAAGGTTCAGCATCTCCAGCAGTGCTCGGGTCCCTCCTTTCCGCACCCCAATGATAATGGCCTTGGGAAGCTGCTGAACCAGATTGTGCAGTCGTACTTGTTCCTTGGTGGCATTGCCCTTCCGGAACTCGTGGAGCAGCCCTCGCTTGAACTGCAGAGCTCGCAGCGGGATTTCGTCCTGGCCGCGGGGTCCAAATCGACCATCGATGGGGCAGAGGGGCTGCAGTCTGCAATCAAAATAAGAGGTATTTGTAAAAAAAGGATATCTCTTAAGGCAAGTTTTCTGTCACGCTCATGGAAACCTTTTGCAATGTAATGTGATGTGCCCATCTTTCAACTTCTGTTTTATTCTGCCAGTGATTAAATTGTTTGCAAATAGTTTGATTATTTAGTCTGGTATTTTGCTGTGATTTGGCCGAATGACTCCTAACTCCACCATTCCGCTCTTTTCAAGCACAGGCACTATGATTATTGTTCTTGGACCTCCTCGAACCTTGCTTCACCTCCCCCATTGCTGATTACTTTGCGATTGATTGGGCATTTTTTAAAGCATTCTAAGATGAATTTTATTTGGTCATTTTGATCTGAAAATCCAGTTCATTTAAGTTGTCTCTTTCCAACACTTTTCCTATTCTAGCCTGAATTCTTTCCTGTGCTTCCCATTGTGTTGACTTTATTAGCTGTTGATCCAAAGTTGGCCTCTTTAGTGAAGAGGAGCAAAAGGGATGAAAAACATTTGTCTAGGCATCACCTTTCAATATTTTCCCTCCTCTTTAGAAGATGCCTGGCGTTTTCTCTGGGACAGAATCAGGAAGACCAAGGTTCTGAATCAGGCATGATTAGCAAGGCACAGAAAGAACGGCAAGAAAAGATTTTAAAAATGCATTTATTGCATCATTACATCAATGATTTTCTTGTCATCACTTATGTATCCTCCCACTGAACCTTATTTTATGCCTTACTGTTTCTTCTTTTGCCCCCGCATTTTTGTGCTATTCTTTTATATTCACCTGCAATTATTTCACCTATTTTCCACTTTTCTAATGCTTCCTTCTTGTATTTGATGTCACTGAATGCAAGAAAAGATTCAGTAAGAAAAATGTTAAAATTTTGCTACTACAGAACCTTGAATAAGCCCTCACCTCCAGTCCCAAATCAGCGCTTTGGTCATTATACAGGCCAATATTGCACTGAAAATGAAATTGGTGTGGAGAGAGAGGTTCCAAAGGCCTACAGAAAAATATCATTAATAATTATTTGGAGAGCCATGGTCTCCAAAATTAAGGATATGTAAGAACAAAGGTTGCCTAGACAATTTTAATATGAGCTCGCTGTGCATATATATTATGATACAGTTTTTAAATTACACGGCCACATGCTATTATTTTTCACAGGACCCCTGCCTCAGCCAGTATACCAGATGGGCAATGCTCATTAATAGCTGTTTAGGTATTCAGTATTTATTCTGGTTTCCCAGCATGTGGCCCCTCACTCATTTACTGTATATTATTCAAACCCCGCTTTCAGGACAGAATTATTTATTTCTTTATGGCTTTTCCATCCATCACTGCTTGTTGGGGTCTCTAATTTGACACTGATGCTAGGACAATGGATGGCTGGGACAAAGTAAGTTTGATCCCCCTGGCTGACCTGCTAGCTATTTCCTTGATTATCCAGATGCTGAGAGATATAGCCTGCCCAGAGAGAGCCGAAGAAACAACCCAGATGACATTGCTGGGTTCACATGAGCTCTAGCTAAGTTCTGCAGACTAATTAGAAGGTGTGACGAGAAGTGAGTTCCTGTTGTTATTTCTTTTCTCAAGTTTCCACTCTCTTCTTTTCCTTTGCTCTCTGCCATGTACTGAATTAGATCCTGACTTGGTTGCAAAGTCTGAATCATTGCAACGCTGATGCAAACCTGCCAATAATAAAAGAAGAAACAACCAACCAAGCAGAAAGCAATGTCTTAGCTTGACAGTGGTAGAATTTGGTCAGACTGTGGTGTGGCTGGTAAGACAGTCTTTCTGCAGCAGCAAGGTGGCAGTTAAAAGCATAAGAAACAGAAGCTGCAATTGCTATCGCTGTTCTTCTCTTCCCTCTCCTTCTGTGTATTTGTTATTTGTTTTCAAGCAAAAAGGATTCCATAACAGCAGTTCCAGACCCATCTCAACTAATTTATCTTCTTTGCTCGAAAAGATAGTTAGCACTGCCTTCAGTGTAACACAACAGCTTGTCAAACAGGGTGGTTTCCTTTAAAAGTAAATAAATACTCAAGATATCCTCTAGCCTAAGGGAAATGATTGGATGTTGTTAAAAGTCCTTCCTCAACACTTTAAATTTCAGGTTTTTTACTCTTTCCCCTTTCTTCTCTCTCTAAGCAATAAAAAATATCCTTTAAAAGATCTTGGCAGTGGTGGTATTAAGCATGCTGTCAGATCTTGGTAGTTGAATCCCCAGATGTAACTATTTACTGTTATATCGCAACATGTTAATATTTTTGATTCTCTGAGTCTTTTTTTCCATTAAAATAACAGAGTCCTTTGCAAAGAAAGAGTATATGACTTTTATTATATCACTGAATTTGCTCTCCCAAACCAGGCAATTTCTCAAACTGCTACAGTAAAACTCCATAAACATTCTTTTTGAGAAAACCCACCGTAGAACAATTCATCTCAGGGAACTATATTTTGACAAATTTCAAAACAACTAAAGTACAGCTGGGCAATATTAATGACAAGCAGCAGTGCTGTCTCCCCTGATCCAGAATACTTGCTAATTTGCTTCCATAGAGGTGTCACAGTGGCAAAAGATTATGAGCCTGGTTCCAGCAGGAGCCGTTCAGAGCATCAAAATCAGGTTGTGGAGGCTCCCCGTACTGCCAATGAGAGAGTCAGGCAAATCAAAGACTGGTCCAGCTCTTCTCAAAATTGCCAGGCACAGAATCTGTTTGAGCTTCCACATGTGAAGCAAATCCATGCACTCAGGATCTGAAGGACGGCGACCTCCCCTGGAGGGAAGTGCTCAGCTTTTCGGAGTTTATGACTCAATGAATCAGATAAGCTAGTGGTAAGTTCCCTTCGGGCCTAAGAAAACTCAAAACATTCCTGTTGAAGAGCCTAATCTCAGGCTATTAAATGTGGGCCATCCCCAGCTCTCATGTTCAAATTGGAGCTGCATAAATGAAGCATAAATAAATCTGGATTTCTTCCTCAACAATTATTCCTGAACAATTATTATTCCAAAGTCTATTGAAGCCACTCAGTGTCCTTTTACTGACAGATTCAAGAAGTTTGGACTGTGCCCTAGTGCTGAGGCAGAAGAACATTTCCACTTAATTAATCTGTGTCTCATCCTTTCTAGTGCTTCCTTCTCTCTCTCTTTCATAACCAGTCCAAATAAAGGGCTGCTTTTTAGCAATGTGGTATTTTTCACACTGGGTAACACAAGAGAATGAAACTGAATTTTACTGCCATTGGCAACATTATATATGAAACCGGCGGAATTCACTGCTGCAGGAGGTCAGTGAGTCAAATACTGCGGCGAGATAATTTTATAGCCATCAATAAATTCTGAAGATGTGCAAGCATAGATAATAGCATAGGGTTAATTAGATTTCATGCCTCTGAGCATAAAATATACTTTTGCAGGAACCAGTAAGGCATTCTGCCTCCATTTACAGAATCACATTAGTCTCAGTGAAGTTTTCACCTCTGAAGCGTCAGAGATGCTTTGACCACCAGGGGGAAGAAGATATAAATTCTGGGGCTTATTTTGCAATGCACTTGGTCCTAGCTGAGTACACGGTCTCCCTCTTCTTCTGGAGTAGATTTAAGCAGATGAAGAAGGCACCCAGTGACCTCAGATGGAGCTCAACATTACCTAGCAATGGACACTAGGTAGCTCTGTTTTCAATTCACTTTCCATGCACTGCATATTCACACAGCATTGTGTCATAATTTTGAACTCAACTAATATTTTCCATCATTTAAAAGAAGAAGACTAATAAAACATTAGCACTGGCAAGCTGTCTACTGGTTTGTGGAAATCTTGAAGTCTTGTTTCATTCATTCTTTTGAAACAGCTTTTTTTAATCCTGTCTTTGTGTAGCACCTACCAGAGCAATCCCAGGCCATTTTGAAGGTGACAGAAACAGCAGTGCCGGTGCAGATAGCACTACTGTTGCACTGTCAATAACCAGTCAAAACTCAGTCTGGTCAAAAGTGCCAAATACTCTTTGATTTCCTCTGCTGGATTTTCTACTGCTCTCCAGGAAATCACTTGCAGAGAAAACCCACTTATTTAGCACATTCAGCTCCAGAAATACTGGCTAATTAAAATAGTTAAAGTTCTCAAACCCTGAAGCAATCTTTCAAGTGAAACAGTATTCAAAACTTGACAAGCTACTCTGCAGGCTCATACTTAATTTTAACTACCGCTGTAGCACATTAATTGCTTGCTCATAAATTTAGAAAATATGTTATATAAATACATCATAACTGTTTGCTGAAACTAGAGGTCAACACACAGATGCACACAGACAAAAATGAGCTACTGTAATGACATTTTTACTGGATGTTGTTTTATTTCTTCTCTGAAAACAAGTGCCAATGTGCTTAGAATACAAATGGACAGACAGAAATACTTTGACAGGGATGACCCATGACTCTATTTTCCTACTCTCTTCTCCAAAGGGCAGGAAAGAACAATGAAAACCATTACTAGAATAGATAGTCTTTCTGCCTTTCTATACAGGAGTAGACACTAAAAAAAAAAAAAAAATCTGAGCCTTTAAGGAAAAACTCAGACAATCTGAGCCCATTTATAATTAAGAAAGCAGCTACTTAATGACTTACCTATCCAAGCTCCCAACTCTGGCAACTAGATATAGGAGACTTCCAATAGCAAGGCTGCCTAGCAGAAAGAGCTTCTGTCTCAGCAACGCCTGCTGTTTGAATAGCATGGCCCTCCATCAATCTTCAGGACTTCTTCAGTCTGCAGAGACAAGAACACATAAAACACTCATCAGAAAGCAATATGCAGGGTAATGTTTAATCAGATGTTGCAAGTGATTAAGCCACACTTGCAAAATCTTTTCAAACTGCAAAATAAGTAGTTAAAACTTTTTTGTTTGCTACTGCTTTTCTATCCCACATGGTAACACCAGGCAATGTATCTGGGATAGAGTGATAATTCTGGAAGTGACAGTTCAGCTACACTAACCATTACTAGGGCTGTCTGATAGCCACACTGGGGGTCTTGATGGTGTAGAGGCTTGTATTGTAATAGGATCTCTTGTTAGGTGAATATGTTTAAGCCCTTCAGAGTCAGCCTGGGCTAGATTTCAACAGAGATTTAAATACTCTGCTGCCAAGTGAGGCATCAGTAACCAGGAGTTAGGCTTGCAGGTCCTGTGCACGCAGTGTGTGGGACCACATTTCCTGTGTCTCTATTATTATTAGTGTAAGCTGGAGAGAAATCTAAAACAGTGTATTTCCTGATCTGTGCCAGCAAGCCCCTGATGACAGACCTGAGAAACGTGTAGCTGGGGTGGGCACAACGATGATTTTTCAACACCAGTGCATCCTATCAGCTCTCCCTGTGCTGGCTGTCAGCTTGGGCTGTTCTGTGGAGAACCCCTTAAGCACCTCATCTGCCTGACACCAGC
>VYZW01035494.1:65298-80724 GCA_013401315.1 Balaeniceps rex | reverse complement strand
TTCTATTTTCAATATCAAAAAGAAATTTGATTCTGATGTGTAATAAAGTGTTTCTTTTTTTTTCTCTTTAGGATAAGAATGAGATGAGATGAAATAATTTAATGCACTCTTGCTTAGTTCAGGATGCGAAGGAAGAAAAGAAGGAAATATGTTCACAACGTGGCACAAGTTCACAGATTCAGGTAAATGTCCCTGTGTACTAAACGTGTCCTTTTCTCCTCGTAACTCATACTGACTGCAAGAGTGGAGAAGAAAACGTCAGCAAAGCTGACAGAAAACAGTAAACGATGAAGATAAACTCCAACATAAAGATTTCCTATAGTCTTATGCCACAGCTGTGACAATAACTTAAAAATACTTTTTTTTGTCTGCTATTGTAGAATTTTAACATTTAGGACTGCCTTTAAGCTGCCCTTGAAGCCAGTTCTTTGTGTAAAGAAGTGGTAAGATGCCTTCTCCAGGAAGGCTGCTTTACTCTGGGGAGACCATCCACAAAATCAGCATCTGTATGTGGATACTAGATAAGAAAACATATGTTCCTTTCACAGAAGTTAGCACACTATCAGTGCTGAAAGAGCATTTGTGATTCATAATCCCAACCCATCAGGGCTGGCTTGGGTGGTACATCCAGATATCTGGGTTCTCTCAAGCCTATAGAGAGTGGTAATGGCTGTTTATTTAGTCCACTGCCCACAGTACATTTAACTCCAGACACACTCAAGACTCATCTGTCCATAGTTTTACTATCTCCAGGTAGCTACTCCGTCAAGTGACAACAGTACACGCAGCCATAACCAGCTCTTTATCACATTCTTTTCTAAGCCTGACCCCTTTTTTTTTTTTGCATCTTACTGAAAGACGTTGAGCAAGATGGTGTTGGGAAGAAAGAAACAACTCCAAAGCTCGCTGTTGCCTTTGCAGTGCCCTGTGCCAAACAGATCTGCTGCCAGATTGTCAGAGTAGTTAGGAATCTCAGACGCTTTGATGCCCTTGAGGTCTCAGACACATCTGCTTAGGAAAACTGCCTTATTGCATCTGAGCCAGCGAGGCAGGCGGCTGCGTTCTGCTGAATGATGACTAGGTTGCCATGATCCACACTTAACTACAGTGCTCCAGGAACACTTCCAAGCACATAGATCTTAATAGGACTTCATTAGTCCAAAATACAGATGCCTGTCTCCTTGCCAGCATCCTGAGTATATTACCCTGCATTGCTCTTCATAGAGCACAAGATTAATCTGATAGGGTTGGCCTTTTTCTTCGAATTAATGGTGTTTCCCCAGCTACTTTCCTCCTCTTCTTCTGAAATGATCACCTTCCTTGTCTGCTCCATTTCTCAGGAACGGTGGAGCTGATGACACTAAGGTAGAAAACCTGTGGAACTGCAATTCTGACTGTAGAAAGTTTATAATAGATACTAATTTCAGTCTTCAAAAGAGAATACCAGCCTCGTTTCTTCCAGCTGGCATTACAGCAGCTGCAACCAAAAATAGCAATCAAAAAGGAAAAAGGAGGCTGAGGAGAAAAATGCACTGAAATGGAAGAGAGGGGAAGAATGACTGCAAAAGTTAAAAAAAAATCATAAAAGGAGGCCAATAGCACTGTCACATTAGGAGTAGGCAGTTTGTTTTTCAGCTGTGGGAAAGACTTAAACAAGAAGATTATGAGTCCTCAGAGAGAAAGCTAAGCAGGTAGATATCCAGAGCTTTCTTCTTCTGTCCTTCATTTGAGGACAGAGAGTCCAGTCTCTGTCATGAACGGTTTCGCTGCATTGAGTAGGATATGAAGGCAGGGAGGTATTGCTTAATATGGTTCAGTGTGAAATAAAATTACTTCTTTTCACATACTTGTAATTTTTAAATGTTCTTTTCCACTGCTTCGAGTCATGCTTGCAGATTATTGCTCCTTTTTTTTTTTTTTCCTGGACAAAGTTGCCCTTTCCCAAATAATTTCATACCTGAAATAAGACATATGAAAGTCTGTTTGAAGGTTCTTTAATTAAAACTGGCAGACAATTTAAGTTAATTCTCCTCTTAGCTATTATGGTGGCAAAATCTAGATGGCTTCCTGCAGCTCCTTACAGCTCTGTTTTCTGTGAATTCCCTTTAGAAAAGCAGCAAAACTGACTTAAATGCAAAACATTACTAGGATTCAAAAGCATTGATGGGAAAACTAACAGCAAAAACTTAACCAAGCTGCAAATATATTTTGCTGGTACACTGCGTTTACAGTAAAAAACACCTAAGTAGATTTTTGCTCATGGCTTTTACTCCCCAGTGAGGAAAAAATTGCAACGTATGAGATAACCCCCTCCCCACCCCTCTGTGCATATATGGACATGTTATAAAAAATCATTTGAGTGAGCCTGAACATTTTTTTGCAGCCTATTCTTAGTCCTTGCTCCTCAGGCCACGTACATTAGCCTAGCTACACTGCTGCCAACCCCCATGCTATGTGTGCTGTAGTAATACCTGCCACCTGCACAGCTGTGTCTCACTCTGGCTGCTAAACTGGAGTAAGCAGCAGTGACAAAAGTCCTTTTCCTACTACTGATGTAAATGACCAGGTGCAGTGAGATGATATTGCAAAATACTGTGAGACAACTAAATTTGATGATGTCTTCTCGTGGTCTTGTTCTCCTTTAGCTTCTGTGACTCTGTGATCTGCTTCTTATGCAGCCTCAACCTCCCCCGAGTGTCCTGTGGAGCAGGTGGCTCTGTCTTGCCCACCTGCATATCTTTATGTAGATCACTTGGTCATCTCATTTCTCTTGTCCAAACTCATATTCTGCACTGCCCCATTACTGAAGAATAGACATCACACTGTCTGATATGGAACACCCACATTTGTTCTGGATTGGTAGCATCTCTGTCTTTCACTCAGACCCTTAATCTGGGACATATTCAGCTCAGACTACTCTCCAAAACCTCATATGCAGGCTAAATTTCATAGCTTTTTTCTGCATAAATGTCCCATGTCTGTTACATACCTATATATCTAAAATTTTCCCATGGGTTCCCTTCACCATTTTATCTTAATTACTGCAGTGGTCTTTTCTCTGGCCCTGACCAATATGACTGTGCTCCATTCACATCCATTCTGAACAGCGCTGCAAAGAGCATTCTTCCAGCCCATCTCTGACCACACCACATCTGTCTAGACACCTTTTTATTGCCTTCCCACTTTCTCTGTCATACCTTTCTGTATATTCCTGTGTCTGGGTATTCCATGAGATTTCTACTGGGGGAACAGAGAGAAAGGGAGTTTAAAAACTTGACCCCAAAGACCACAGTTATTTTTCAGAATGCAAAGTCTAGGTGCTTCCCCTGTAATGCCTTCACTAAGTAGTGCTGACTATTTTAGTGAGGAAATCTAAGTGAAAATATCAATGCCAGTTTAACCAGGGTCTTGTTACAATGCCTCCATGGAGAGGGAGACCTCTCTGAAACAGTGTTCTCTGAAAATGAGATGTGATTTTCTGCTGTGCATATGCTTTAAATATGACACTGCTGCTATACCAGCCCGAGTGACAGCTCGCAGCCCCCATCTGGGTGGAAAGGAAAGGGGAAACAAGGAGACACAGCTCATGTCTGCAGCAGCCAGGTGTTAGAGAGCTGCACGGTGCCGGAGAGTTCCCCATAAATGAGCTCTCAGCTTGCTAAGCAGTCCTGCTTCCCTTGCACAGCCCATTCATCTTCCTCCCATTGGGCAGCATGAGCTGTAGATGTAACTTCTGTCTTGGGACTGTGCTGGCTCTCTCACATGTACCCAGCTTGGCAAATAAGCCTGCTCGTGGTTTTACATTAAAAAAATAAAAACATAAAAAGTCAACTGAAACCTCTTTGCACATGCTTTAATGGTGGGTCTCTGAGGCAAGGAAGATGCCAGCAGAGAGAAGTATGTGCTTCTGATCCTCACTGGCAGTCACACCTGAAAAATTACAGAAGGGCTGTTCCATTGCTGGCATGAGATGCCTTCTCTATCTATCTCTTTTAGAGCAACTTTTTAGAGAATACTTTTCAGTGTACTGTTCACGGTCCTTATACTGATTCCATGCTAATGCAGCTTGATTGACTTGGTGGACTTAATCTAACTTGATCTCCATGGAATAGAGAGAATCTAATCCTTTCTCTATAGGTGCTTATGACTTAGTATCACTTTCCTAGAGATGTATTTATTAACTTGAATTTTGGTTTTGGTTTTTTTTCCTGACCCATCATAATGACAGTCACCACATGGGCTGTCCATATTTTTGGATATAGAGACATTCTGCCTGCATGGTAAAATATGCTAGAAGTGATGCCACTAGAAGAGGCAATCACTTGTCTGCCACATAGTTAGTGGTGAATCAGTGAAAGAAGAGAGAGAAGCAATGGATCTAGCTAGATATAAAGCTCAAGCAATTTATCCAGGAACTTGAAATAACCTGTGGCCTACGCAGTTCACGTTTGTAGTGGCCATTAGTCAAGGTATCTGTCTGGTTTGGCTTTGCTCCTGATGCTCATTTACAGAACCTACATCCTAACACCTTTTGGGATCATGGGCTGGCTGCAACCTCAACACTGACTATTTTGTACAAATACAGACAACCGTAAAATAATCTGCACAATTCAAAGTATATTTTTTGGGTGAGAATTAACCCCAGAATATCTCAGCATTTTGTTTAATTGTCTTTGGAATATACAAAAACACCTCCTCATGTTCTAAAGGACCTCATATTTAAAGCAACTGCCATATAAGTATACAATAAAGATAAACTAGTTCTGTTTGTCTATGAAAGTACAGGTCTTAAAGGGTCCTGCTTACAAATTGTGTAGCTATCAGTGAGTGACATCTTATAAATGTCTCAATAGATGGAAGAGTAGATCTAATAATGAAAAAAAAATACTCACAAATAATTTATTTGTCATTTGGTGGGGGAAAAGAAGAGTGAATAATTTATTTGGTCAATATTATTCAATCATCAATAGAACTGGTAGAATAATTTATAGATTTACTTATGAATAATTTATTTATCAATTGATGGTAGGAGGAAATTAATGAAGTAAACAATATTCAAATAACACTCAACAGGCTCTCAGAGGCAGGGAGGACAGCCAGGGAGGAACTGAGGGAATGGATCCCTTTCGTCAGGCTCATGGCAGCCTGTGCACGAGCACAGGGGCTCGCCAAAGGACAGCTGCCCTGTAGCTGCTTCTGTAGCTTGCTGGTAGTAGTAGTCACCTTCTTTCCCATCTACCCACCCAGGACTACAGATCTGCAAAGGTGCCCTGAGAGCGTTGTGTGATTTCTTTATGTCTTTGATGAGGGTGGGAAGCTGTTTGGAGATTCCTCCTCTGGTGTTCCACCGGCTTCTGCTGTGATCGCTCAAGCCAGATGCTGCTTGCTCTGACACGTGGCAGCAGAGGCTGTGGGTGCCATCGCAGCCTTTCAGCAGCTTGAAACTTGTCATGCAGCTGAGAAGTGTGCTGTGCTCTGCTTGTGTGCTCAAAGTTGGAAGCAGAGGGCTTCCCTCAGAAAGCCACAGACAGTCCCTTGTTTCTAGATAGACTGCAAAAATAAAAATTAAAACTCCAAGGCATCTTAGAGAAAAAAATCTTAGCAGCTTAAAATATTTCACGTTGCATCCTTAAAGGGCAAATCATCAAGCTACTCAGATCCACATTGGATTACAAAAGTCTGGTTGTGCAACTGAATTGTGCTGTGCCCGAAATCAAGCAACAAATTGCTGACGTGCAAAGAGTTAAAAATAACCCTCGTGCCACTGTGTCTTTTCAGAATATGACTTCACCTGTTACTGCAACCATCAAAATAATTTCAAGGCAAATCTTATCTGAATCTAATTTTTAGGTTTGTTTAATTTAGTAATATCTTTCCAATGTGGCTGTGTGAGGGGGAAGTTTCTTGCTATGTAATGCATTCAGAAACACCCCACTGCCGTCAGATAGCATCCACTGGTTTGCTCTGAGTTTCCTCTACTACCATTGAATGAATCCGTAACAAATCCAGTCTGAACATTAACCAAGAGCCACAACAGAATACTGTTAATAAAAATCATCCCGAAATGGCTTTTGTTGTGTTATAATCTGACATTGTAATAGCTGTCATAAAAATACAAATATAAAGTCAGCATGAGGATGTGAGCAGAAGGGTTTTCTTCTGGTTTCAATGTGCTAATTTTAATGGCGGATATATGTGCAGTTTGGGACGAAAACAGATGCCCTTTATGAATAGGCTAAGTGGAGGAATCAACTGGCTTACGTTCTCCTCTCAACTCTTACCAGGATTTTTCCACTCTTTGTTCCTTTGTTAACTATAAACTCTAAGCACTGAAAATCAAAAAATGAGGGAAAGTTTATGAATTATACACAGTCACAGAGTTTATTAGTGCTCTATGCTTATCCTCTTGGGAGTCACTGGAGGAAGAGCTTCGAGCAATTTCCAAATTTTCAAATGGGTTCTCCATTTCTTTATCTCATTCAGCTTTTGATATGGTGCATAAATTATTTATCAGGACTACCATTATTTTGTTAGCTTCCGTTGTCCTCTGGCACGTCTGCAGAATGATATTCCTTTTGCATTTGCAATTACTAAACTTAAAAGAAATCAGTTAATTCTTCCTCTATTCAGTGCTCTCATTTCGTAGAATGATATGTGAAGGATTGAGATGTGAACAGAGTTTCATTTTGACCTTGAACCCTAATTACTCTTTTCATCCTGCCATTTCTCCAGAAGATGTAACTGAAGTTTATGTAAGAAATATTTCTATTTTCCTTTCTCTCTCTCTTTTTTTTTTTTTTTAGGTGGGAAGATGGGA
This sequence comes from Balaeniceps rex, assembly GCA_013401315.1. Taxonomy (NCBI): domain Eukaryota; kingdom Metazoa; phylum Chordata; class Aves; order Pelecaniformes; family Balaenicipitidae; genus Balaeniceps; species Balaeniceps rex. The sequence continues at coordinate 73,907 of VYZW01035494.1, read as the reverse complement.
TAGGAAATAAATTTTTCCACATCATAAATTCACCATTAAAACTTAGTGAATTACGTGCTGTGCTGGTTAAGTTCAGAGAACTCTTTTATATACTTTAAGTCTGTCTCCTTGAAGTTAATTTTTGAGGCAGTTCATCTCATAGCTTCCCAGTTGCAATAGCATCTGAATGGAACAGCTTCTTAATTACTTCACCTTACAGAGTGTAAAGGACACACTAGTCTTTTTCCACACCAGAAGGTACAATATATTCGTAAGCAAATGTTTACTGTGATTGACTTCCTCCTGTTTTACTCCCGTAACATGCTTACATCCCTTCCTGACACCTCTCACCCTGCTCTGCTGATGCAATTACCAGGTAGCTACCAGGCAGATTTACATTTAAAAATAGATATAGGTAGCTTTACACCTAAAACAATGTGCTAATGGACTGGAGCCAGATCATAGCCTAGCCTGGCGGAAAACTTTATCCTCACTGTTTGGTAGAAGAGCAGACTCAGTTACACTGGTCCAAAATAATTTCCCCTCTGCTGGAAAGCGCCCAGGGCATCCATGCAGGGCATCCATTCCTGCCCCTTCCCAGGGCTCCTCGGCTGAAGCCCCCTTGCAAAAGAGAAGGAAGAAGGAGAAGCTGTGGTGTGAGAGGGCTTGTGGCCATTTCTGTCCAGCTGTGATTCCCCTTATGCAAAGAAGACCTGGTGATATCTGCTTAAAAATCCACGCCTGTGAGGTGGCAAACATACTGAGCAGCCCACTGTGGGAGATTGTGACGGAGCTGCCTGTGCTGCAGAGCAGTGGCACGTCCCCACCTGAGGCCCCTGTCAGGACGGAGGATGGATGGCAGTGCCACGCTCCTTCCCCTGTGCTGACAGCCACTCAGGCAAACAATTCGCCTCCTGGCATCTCTGCAACAGGCCCCATGTTCTGCAAATGTGAGATCACAGCCTAGAATAAGGAAACAATATTACAGTACTGCCTAAGATTATTTTTCTAGTACCAGATATGGATTAATTCACTGATTTCTTTCAAGTAGCACTCTGTCCTATCTGCAGGTTCACTTTAATCCTTTGGTCTTTGAAGATGCTTCTCTCATGACTCCATGAACATTCTTGCTGCTAACTAACCACCTTATTTTTCTCTAGAAATATTTGGGCATTAATATACTAATGTCCTGCATTACTTCCTTGAGCAATTCTCATTCTTGAGAACGGCAGGCACTTTTACTCTTCTAAGAGCATTACTTGTATCATGCTTGATTAAATTTAATGTATTTAGTAGTTCTGTGGGACTGATCACAAATAAGAATCCAAGCAGGTGGGATGATGTCAGTGGCCACGCTGTTACTATCAACAGAATCAGACTTCTGGAGAGTGGGGTTCAAATAGGGCACATCTTACCTCTAAGTTAGTAGTCCTAATGCTGTCTATTTAATACTTGCCTAACAGACTATGCTGTTGTAGAGATGTCTTTATGTTGTATTAGGTGAGCGAAGGAAGTTGCTAACTTCTGTTTTGTAAAACACAGGTATATAGTAGGTACAAAGGTACCATGGAGTTGAAGTTTTATATATGCAGAGAACCTTGATTTCCATTGTAACATGTGCTTCTGCCCTTCCCCTTTGTGTTTGTAGGTATATTTTTTTGTCTCCAAAAGGTTCAGTGCCCTTGCCAGCTAAAGCTACCCGCAGAAAAGATGCCACATCAGCTTCAGCAAAAATAGGTTTCTCAAACTACCCCATGTCAGAGGACCCATTCCTGTGGTCCTGCTGGGACTCCAGGAGCAAAGTTTTACGCAAGTACATGTATCCTAGGCAAACAGTGTTTCCCCGCTGCGAGGCGACTGCTCCCCGCTGTTCTCTGCTTCTCTCCAGTTGCCTGTTGGTAGGAAGCCTCTCCCAGGGAGAAGCTGTTGGGCTCCTGCCCAATCTGCCCACACTCCCAGGCCACCAGGGACAAGCCATGTAGCTGGTCCCCCCTGCTGCCAAGTCCAGCCTAGTAAGACCAAGTGAGAGGGCATTTCCCTGCACCTGGCCACCTTGAGATCCCTAGGGGCTCCCTGTGCTATTTATATATACAGGTCATGGATCTCTGTGTGGATCCTTAGGCTAGTACTACATAATAACTGGCACTAAGCATCATTCTGCTTAGCTTCCCCCCAGAAATGGCAATCCGCATCAGTTTTCACAGTGCCCAGCTTCAGGCTTCATTCACACTGCTGTGTGACAAACACGGCTGGTTAAAAAGAAAGTAACACTCCACGTACATTCACACTCCTTGTCCTAAAACCATCCATAGAACTATGAATGTGTTTGTACCCTTTGATGCCCCAGGCAAAAAAAGGAAGGAAAAAAAAATCTCTTTTATCTTTTAGAATACTAACAGCTTCTTTCCATCTATGAAAATAACAAATATTTGCTTTGAAATTAACTCTGTCAGCTGAATATTAATGGAAAGCACTTCTGCAGACTAGTATTTAGTCTGCAGTGTAAAGGTAAAAAAAGAAAATTAAGCCATCCACCCAAGCGTCTCCTGTCAGCAAGAGACTGCTCTGCACAGCACTGTGCATCCCGCTCCTTCTGAGGTTACCGAAGGGGCCAGCCCCCATACAGGGAGCTTCCCTTGTTATTGCAGCTTCTGTAAAGATATAAACGTTACACAACAAGAACAGCTGCTAGGATTATCCCTTGAACAAACAGAAGATAATGCAATTGAGTTTGCTTTTGGCCAAAGAAGGTCTGGCCTAATGCTTTAGATAAAAACGTGGATCAGACTGTTTGACACCGGTTTAATACCTGGAATTCTAGAGCAGGCTCTAGCCGCTACCTCGCTGCATTCCTATACATTTCACTGCAGTGCCCCAGCACCCGAGCCTTGATGGCTGCAATGCTGCGAGGATGCCGCAGCCCCTCCTGCCTGTAGCTGTCTCTCAGGTTGCAGCTTGGTAAAGATAAAGTCGCTCCACTGACAACTTCTTCCTCTGTTCAGGGTTACCCTTTTTTTTCCACCAAAGCCTTCCCTTGCCAGCTAACAGAAGTAATCGAGCTGAGACCTCTGCTGCGGCTGAGAGTGTTTTGAGCTGTACCAACCATCTGCCTTATAGGAAGGCAGATCTGTTTGAAATTCCTGTAGAACAACAATACTATTATTATTGTTAATTAATAGTAGACAAGGACACAAACCAATTCCAAATCAAATTAAGTTCCAATCAAAAACGTCAAGTGTGATTTCTAATTGATTGCATTTCAAAATCAATCAGTCAGGTTGTGTATGTTTTTCTCACAAGATCCAACAGCTAACTGATACTTGTCTTTCTAGAGAGACTGAGATTGAAGCAGAACTGTGGAGGTTTTTTTTAATGGAATCAATTTTTTTAAAGGAAGATCTATTTTAATTGGAATTGTACAGCGAGATTTGTCAAGCTCATGCTCCTCTGGAAGTTTATTATGAAGCTATGTGGAAAGAAAGATGCTCTATGTGTTTACTCTCTCCCAAAGGGCCAGATGAAGTTAAAATGAACCTCTGTGCCTGCTAGCACATACAGACCCCATGAGCCTCCTAAATTCCTGCTGCTTCACACTGAGAAAAGGAAATATCATCGCCTTTCTTCAGAATGGCAGATTAAGTTTTCCCTGGTTCCCCCTTTCTGAGGATCAGACTCCAACAGAACATATATGGATGCTAAGGAGCCCATATGGCTGGTTCAGCTTTGAATTAATAACATCGGTACTCCAGTCAGATGGGGCATGATACAGTTGTTAAATTGTTCATCCCCACCCCTTCTGTGTGTTACACTAATAGTTTAATTTAGTGCGTCTGGCTGTCCTCTTGCCCAAGTTTCAGGAAACTGTTGTTAAATAGCAGGTGCCTGCGTTTGGCCATGAACATTCAGAATTAGAAGGAGGGACGGTCTGCACTGCGCCTCATTTCAGACTGTGACGCTTAAACTCTCGGGAAGTTGTAAGAGTATAACTAATAATATAACTAATAATATTGGAATTAAGCCTTTTGATGCTACAGGGGAGAGCTATTGCAAAAGCCTGAGTTTCCAAACTCCTGGGCTCTGGGTAGTGCATGACTGTATTTCAAAGAGAGGTTACTAAAGAAAAAACACAATATGGAGCAAGCACTCCGTGTTATGCAGGATGAATGAAGGATTCCCAAATTATAATGATCATGGATCAGTGGAAATCAATACAATAGGACATGCAACAGTGGTGCAGGAAAATATGTAGCTCTGGGAGTGAATCCTTGGAAAAACAATGCAGCATTAAATGAGTCATTCATCAGTAAGGAATGACCATCAAAAAGATGGGGTTTCTGTATCAGAGTATAAAAACTTTGGATAAAGACACACTATATTCTTCACAGTAAAAAGCAAATTTACATTTCATTGAGACTGAACAATCCAGTTTACGTCTTGGGCAGAACCAGCATCAAACCCTTTGGGACTTACCTAATGGAAAGAGTGACTTACAGTGGTACCTACAATAACAGAGAGGTGCCCCGGACAGTCATCCCTGTTTACAATATACATTATTTTTTCTTCCATTATTTCATCGTGTTCCCAAAGGACAGTTAAAGTTCTGGGGAATTAATATATACCTATTCCTTGCTATTCCTTCTAAATATGAGGAAAGGCAGAAACTGGCTTTGGTGTGTGTTATGTTCCAGTGTTCCTGATGAGGTGACATCTCTCTGCCGTGAGTTGAAGGACGTGTTACTGTGGGACAGTATGGCGCAGGGGGTTCTGTAACTTCAGCGCAGATCAGAGACCCACCCTCCAGAGCATGCTTTTCCTCTCTGAAAAACATACCTATCAGTCAATAACTGCTTGTGTCCATCCTTGCTTTTAGGAGAGGGAGAAAACTCATTATATTCTTCTTGCACTGTCTGTGTTTTCTTTAACTAAATTATATTTGCCACTGTAAAAGACCTATTGATTAACTTAATAGATCTTTTGTTCTTTCTGCAGATTAATGTCTTTTACTTTTTATCTTACTTCCTTGTGCAATCTTCACTTCAGTCTATTTAAGCATTCTGAAAGCTTTATAGCATTTTTTTAAACTCTTCATTCTTTTGTCCCTTATGTATCAGCCTGGGCAGGGGTGAAATCACACAAGCGCTCAGCAACTACCAGCACAAACAGGTCCCTTCCCCCCTGAGGTGGTGTCTGGTGCAAAGATGACAAGTGCCAAAAGGATTTGTCACTCAGAAAGCAGACATCAGGATCACTGGGCTAAAAGTTGACTCCATTCCCCAACAGGGTTTGGTAGGAATATATATAATTTTCCTCTGTCTGTAGCAGAGAAAAAATCTGACACCACTTCTTGATTCTCATCTCTCCTTCAGCTAGTCACCTTGGGAAGTCACTCTGGGTGTGAAGTTGCAATAAATCCTGAGGACTCCAGCACAGGCAACAAGACGACAACTAATACACCAGTGTGATAATGTGGTGAGTAAAGTGACGGGGTAGGAGAAGCAGGATGTAATGCTTAATGATACAAGTTCTCGTCAGTCAGTGCCTTAAATGTCAAAAGTCTCACCAGACAATTTAATAAAAACAGCAATCTGGCTTCAGAGCCACATGGTGGAAAGTCACATTCCCCTGGATATTAGTCTTAAATCATGATCTCACAATGTGCACTGTTCACACTGTACTGAATATGTAGGCTTTTTTACAAATTTCCCATCTGCATACAGCAATTTGCTTGTTGATGTTTAGACAGGATTGACATAATTCGACAATCTGGCCTATTAGTTTGCTTTGTAACTATGTAAAACGCTGACGATGATTATCGCAGTTGACTGAGGACATGCTTCCTGTGACACAGTAAACAAATGTAGCAAAGGAGGCTTTTTCCAAATGATTGCTCCAACCCCCTAATGAGAATGTTAACTTACTTCATCAGGGCTGCACTACACCAAGCGTCTTAATGAATCCTCAAGTCACACAGCTCCGTTTCTTGAGCCTGTAGCTAGAATTGTATGCCTACAGACTTTTCTCCCATCTTTAGCTCCATGCTGCATTATAATGAACCCATTTATTATACTGCCTGCAAAAAGATATTTCTTTGAAAAAGAAAGTATTTCCGAGATTTGGTTTCAAACCCTACCAAACTCCTTAGAGGAGTGCTTCTTCCTATAAATCAGTGCCTCTTAATGGAAAGAACCTGATGAAAGAATGAGTAATGATAGGTAAAAAAATAAGAATAAATCAACCTGCTCATTAACCTGCTTGCAGAGTAAATTCTCTGTGCTCTGAAGGTCAGGATTTAAGACAGTTCCTCTAAATCAAAGGATTCTTACGAATCCTGTTCTCCAGCTCTCACCTATAAGTTATGTTTGGGTAGTCTATGTCCATTTGTAGGGGATGTTTTTCAGTTGTTTGCAAACATCAGCACTGATTTATTTGGAGAAAATAACACATGGTGTTCCCAGGGGAAAAAATCATTACCTTAGTTTTGGTGCATCTAATTACAATAAGTCTGTATCATACTCAACATCTACTCTAATTATCTGGGGAATTGGCAGTGTTTAACAATGAAGGAAAGAGTGCTCCAGTGTCCAATTAAGGTTTTCTTTGAGGATTAATAAATCATGTCTCATCAGCCCCACTGACCCAGAGGTGTTAATCTTCACCTTATCACTCTAATCTTAAAGCAAAATTCTGCAGATCAAGAGCAGCAGAATGGCTGAGTTAATTGTTCCATTAGGCTGATGAAGTCTTTATACCCATGTCCAATAATACACTATTCCCTGAGCGTCTTTACATGCTCTGCTACAGAGCTACAAACAAACAGTAAAAAGACTGCCACAGCTATTTGACGCAGGTGACCGGTAGCTTGGACGCTGCTCCGTACTTTGCTGGTTTGGTACAACTGTGCTGCATTCACATACTGGAGCAAGACACTGAGAAGATTATAAACAGTCAAGAGAGGTTTTAGCACATCTAAATGCAGTTGCAAAAGGAAATAAATCATGTAGTCAATAATGGAAAGAAGACTTAACAGTTAAATGCCCTGTAAACAATATCCTTGATTAGAAGGCATAAACAATACTGTTTTATTTAAGGGCAAGAATCCAGATATTTCACTGGGAAGAGTTTTTCTCATTGACAAGCCTACAGTAATCATGGAGAGCATGGCAAATTGAGTTAGAATATGCTCCTAACCACTACAATAAATTAGAAATCACATTTTAACTGTGTTCCCAGTCTATTTGTATTTGCTTTTGTTTCTAAGTAATCGGGCAGGTTAAATTCTTTTGGCACGAACGTTCACAAAAAGTACTGAGCTCACATTAAAAATCCATTTCATAACCATTGCTTTTCAAGCAGTTCCTCCTCCTGATCCAAGCTAAGCAGGAAAGGAAATGGGAATTGATATCTTTCAGGGCATGGGTTACATACTTGTGTGTCACTGAACAAAGGGAGAGGGAGAGAGATGGGATCAAAGCCAGAATAATTTCATGGGGTGGGTAGACCGAAAAGGGAGGAGGGCTGGATTTCTGAAAGGCTTTTGAATGCATAATCTTTTTTCCTATTCACACAATATTTCCTTTCCTATGTCTGTCTCCTTTTCTTCTAAACAAAACACAAACCTCTGCTTTCTCTCTTGCCACTCTGTCACACTCCCAAAGCAAATGGGACTCAGACAGACTCTTCCCTCTTCAGGGGGTAAGCAACTAAAAACTCTGCATTGGATTAATGAGGAGAGAAGCATCTGCTTGAAAGAAGGCGAGTGTTAAAAGAGGGTTAAAGAGTTGGGCGAGAAAAAAATGAGTAATGCTTTTTCTCTTTTCTCCAAAAAGCGAGTCACATATCATATCATTTTCTGAAACTCAGGCACAGCCTGAGTTCTTTTACACTCTGAATTCACTCCTGAATGTAACACCTGAACAAAGAAAACATTAAACACCACAATTGTTTATGTTGTTTTTCATAAAGAATTCTCAGAGAAAGTGGAGCTTTTGGACAGTTTTCTCAGACAGCTGCTATTTCATCCATATTATTATGTCTTTTTTTTGCATCTTGGAGATATTTCAAATAGATTCCTTTTAAAATTAAAACAGATAAGCTATTATCATGTCTACCCTCTGTGTCCTGTGCAGAGAAATGGGACATATCATTACACTGACTTCAAAGCATTTCATCTGTAAAAAAGACAAGTGACTTACACGTAAAAGTGTGCATCTTATAAAGCACCCAGATTGGATCATTTAAATGATTAATTTAACCAATATAGTTTGGAGATAAATTGATTTGCCTCTTTTCCCCTACTTATCATCCTCTCTTCCCTTCAGCAATTTAGTATTTGACCAAATACTACCAGGCATACGACATTCCCAAGGTCCCTCTACTACCCTCCTTCAAGCCCCCCATTAAAACCCTCTTGTAGTATAAGACTATGAACAAAACAAAATTAATCCTCCCTTGCCCTCCAGCCTAAGAGGATTCAAACTCACATATCTCACCTCCCAAAAGAATTGCAACCTCTCCATCTATGGACTGGTGTCTTTATGTATGCACATGCATACGGAAATACCCAGAGACAGAGAGAGGAACAGAGCACTCAGTGCTGCTAAGAAAGGTGTTTTATTTTACATTAAATAATT